>APFE031021728.1:838-28050 GCA_000404065.3 Pinus taeda
CCCTAGTAAGTAAGGTCGCCAGGTCTCTACTGCATGTAAGATGGCCATCATTTCCTTCTCATAGGTAGATTGACCCAGATTCTTCCCACTTAGTTGTTGGCTTGTGAAGGCCAAAGGTCGACCTTCCTGCATTAAAACTGCCCCAATACATGTACCCAAAGCATCACATTCAATGACAAAAGATTTGGTGAAATCCGGTAGTGCTAAGATTGGAGTGGAACACATGGCTTTTTTGAGAGCTGTAAATGCCTGTTGTGCATCCTCATTCCAGAAGAATGATTTTTTTTTTTTCAAGAGTTGCGTGAGGGGCTTCACTATGCGACCATAATTGTGGACGAATTTGCGATAATAGCCTGTGAGACCCAAAAATCCTCTCAAGCTCTTCAAAGTCTTAGGTTGAGGCCAATCCTACATTGCCTGGATCTTTTTGGGGTCCACCTTGACACCTGCATGCCCCACAATGTGGCCCAAATACTCAACTTCTTCCATGCCAAACGAACACTTGGACATATTAACAAATAATTGATGCTTGCGGAGTAGTTGCAAAAGTAGATCTACATGTTGAAGATGTGCGGCCCAAGTGCAACTATAGATGAGGATGTCATCGAACAAGACAAGAACGAATTCCTGAGATATGGTTTGAGAAGATGGTTCATAAGGCTCTAAAAAGTAGATGGGGCATTACAAAGACCGAATGGCATGGCCAAGAACTCATAATGGCCTTCATGAGTTCGGAAAGCGGTTTTTGGAATGTCGACTTCCTTCATGCGAATTTGGTGGTAGCCTGAGCGAAGATCCAGCTTAGTGAAGAATTGAGCCCCATTGAGTTCATCGAGCAAATCATCAACCACCGGGATGGGAAATTTATCTTTGACTGTCAACTTATTGAGGGCCCTGAAGTCTGGACACATCCGCCATTCCCTATCTTTCTTGAGTACCATGACCACCGGTGATGAATAAGGACTAATGCTGGGACGTATGACCCCTGCTTCCAAAAGTTCCTTGATTATTTTTTCTATTTCATTCTTTTGGGTGAACGGATATCTGTAGGGGCGCACATTTGGGGGTTGGGCCCTAGGAACCAAGGTGATGCTATGATCATGTTCCCCTCTCGAGGGTGGAAGCTCATGAGGCTTGTCAAAGGCCGGCAGATGGTTATTTAAAATCTGTTGCATCTCCGAGTGAATCGGCAGAGACTTAGTTTCGACTCCCTGGATGGCATTAAATTGAGATATAACTCCATGATGTCCCTTTTTTAGCAATTTTTCCATCCTATGCGAGCTGATGATAGAGGGGGCTCCCACCTGGAGTCCATGGAGGGTATGTGTGGAGTTGTTCTGCTTAAAACTCATATATAACTCTTGGAAATCCATTTTGATTGGCCCCAGAGTGCGAAGCCATTCAGCCCCTAGGACAATGTCACACCCACCCATGTGTATTGCAAACATGTGGGTCTTCAACTGATAATCCCCCATTTGAAGTTTGACATTTTCACAACGGCCTTCACATTTCATTGTGCCCCAATCCGCGATTTGGACTTGGAAGTTATAAACTGCTCGTACAAAACAATGCACTGCTTCTGCAACTTTTTGATGGATGACATTATGTGTACTTCCACTATCAATCAGGACTACTACTGGGTGATGTTTAATAAAACCTCTGATTTTGAGAGTTTGAGGTGAAGAAATCCCTGCCAGAGCATGCAGTGAAATAACTGGTTCGTTAGGGACATTGTCCTTTTGGTTATCTTCTTCTACCGCCTCAGGTTCCTCAAGTGGTGGATCTTCCTCCAATGAGCTGTAATCAGTGGCATCAATTTGAAAAAATTTGGGCTCATTGCATTTGTGACCTGGGGAGTATTTTTCATCATAGTAGTAACATAATCCCTGCTTTCGTCTTTCGGCCATTTCTACTGGTGACACCTTTTGAACCTTAAGTGTTTGAGTGGCGCTGTGAGCCTGTGATGTGCGACCCTTGGCGGTGAAATTTGGGCGGGTGGCCAGGGCTGCTAACGCACGTTCCACGTCACGAGCTACCTTGCAAGCCTCAAGCCATGTGGGAGGGTGGTGCAGTTGGACGTGGGCTTTTATGGCCTCTTTAAGACCGTTGATAAAACATTCCGTGTAGAACACATCTGAGAGACCCCTAGTGCGGAAGGCTAAGGCTTCAAAGGCTGCAATATATTCATCCACTGTGCCCGTCTATTGGAGCTTAGTAAGACGACCCAAAAAAGCAGAGTCCTGGTCAAAGCAGTCTGTAAGAGCTTTTTTGAATTTGTCCCAAGTCCTAAAAGTTGTATTGCAACGTTGATGCCATTCCCACCATTGCCACCTTTCATTATCCAAGTACATGCTCCCCACCATAAGCTGAGTCTCATCATCTAGGATGTTATTCAAATTGAAATACTGCTCCATTTGTGCTATCCATGCCGCTGGGTGAGAACCATCAAATTTATGCATATCCAATTTGGGAGGTCTCGGACGAGATTGTTGTTTTTGGGGGCCCCAGAGGTGAGGAGAATGACTAGACTCACCCTCACCGTGTCCGTTTCCAATATTCTCTTCCTCATGGGCTACCTCCTTGCCCTTCTGCATTGCGTCCGGGACTAATACTGTTAGATTGTCAAGCTGAAATTGGATGGATTGCAAGATTTGTTCAAGTTTGTCCATCCTCTCATTGGCCATCGCTTGGGCTCTAGTGGCTACCATGCACCGACTTTATGCTTCTTAAAATTTGGGACCGCCAAATTTTTTTTCACTAAGAATTGAATGGTACCACTGTGCTCTGCTCGTCGTCCTGATTCTGATGGGCTAGATCACCAATAAGCGCCCCGGGAGATCTCAGACTTTTTTTTCCTAACAGAGTTTTACTCCTTCCTTAGGAATACTGCAGTCACCGAATCCTCAAAATGTTAATGCTGTCAAAAGTCCTGCGAAAATCATGCTCCTGTATAGGAACCCCACACAACTACTTAGATCAGGTGGATCTGAGAGATTTGAATGGTGGAATAGATTGTTGCTGCGGATCTGATAGATCTAATTGATCAGAATGATGTCTGCTGTTGCTGCACCCCTTTGCGCGAGCGGATTTGGCCGAGATGATGCGTGATCCCAAGATAAAGGGAGCTATGGTCTCAAGGAGTGTCAGGTGCTACAGATCGCAATATACATAAGGGTCTGACAGTAGTACTCGGCCTAATGTTTCAGGGCTCTAACTAAGGAGGATCAACCGTACCCTTAGCCGTACAACCCGACTACCCTATCGTACGGGCGAGTAATCTCTCCGAGTGCTATTCTCGGTGTACTGTAGTAGCAAGACGGCTGACTATTTATCTATGGCTAGGTTGCACAGGAGCTAGGGAGCTTCCGATATACCCAGAAGGTACGTGGAAGACAGTCGGTACGCAGTTCTGTCTAATGCGCTACTACTCGAAGGGGTACCCACAGGGATTACAAGGGAGTCCAACAAGCGTGACCACCTCTTGTATTTCTTGCGTGCATGCCTCCCCAAATCCGCAGGTTTATGCGCTCAACGACAGATCCCGTGGTTTAAAGATGCCGTAACACCTCTCTAGCCAATTTTTTTTTTTTGCTAAGAAATGGAGATCCCACCGGCCCTGGAAAGAGCTCTGATACCACTTGTTATGCTTTTAACCTGCAAAAGATACCCAAATACAAAATATGCGAAGAAAAATACCCAGAATATAGAATAGTGAGAGTCAACAGCAAATACTTTATTATTCAGAAGCAATGTTCACTGGCCTCTTCGAGGGGGCAACCTCCAATAGAGCAGAGCTTGATTCAAAAATAAGACACACGCGATGCTCCTCGCAGGGAGTCTCTATCCTTTATATATGACTCATACATGTAATACCATGGATCAATACCATGGGTTTTATTAATACCATCTACCTAATACTAAGACCATTTGCAACTAACTGTGGTCCCGTAATAATTAGCGGGTTAACCACTTACAATTATTAATATGGGCTTTATTGACTCTTTATTATGACGTGATCCCACTACATAAATAAGGGGGTTAGGGTGGGACCCTAACAACAACATATAGAAAACCCTAGAAATAATTCAAACAAATATAGATCTATAAGGCATCTAAAAACTTTTAGAATTCATATGTTAGACTTTCCACTAGGGTTTCATACAAATCCTAGATTTCATACAAGAGAACCAACCAAAACCAATCATAGCTTAGTCATTAACATTACAAACTTCCAGTAGGGTTAGTTGCAAACCTTAGATTTTCAATCAAACATCAATCCAAACTAAAACTCAGATTTCATCAATCATACAATAGAGACTTTTACTTCTACTAAGGTTCAACTCCAAAAACCTAGAATTTTACAAATACTATCATCCTAGAAAGACAAACTTTGAATAGGGCTTAGTTCCAAACCCTAGGAACAGGTCAACTCATACATCTAGGACTTCATCATCATGCATAAGCATTTCATATCATGTGATACCCAACCTCACAAATATCAACAAACTAGGGTTTGATCAAACAAACACACATTCCAAGGAAACCATTTCTAAGACATTATAAGGGTCTTATTTACACATTCCACCAAAACCTAATGAGTCAGGGTTTCAATATAAGAACATAGAAAACCCAAAAATATCAAAATTTCAAAGGTTCTATATTTTAGACTTTATCATTCAACCCTAACAAATTAGGTTTTCTTGATCATACCAAAATCTCAAACATGACATCATCAATAAAAGCTTCAAATATCATTTCTCAATAAACCAAAGCAGTTTTAGGGTTTCATACATTACCTTTAGCATACCCTTAGGTTAGGGTTTTCTAAAGAACCTTTTTGGGGTTCTATAAAATCAATTAGGAATATTAAGGGGGTAGATTTATCAAGTGATGAATCACCGTAAAACAAGAATCATTAAGATTCAATATAGATAGACATAACAATGTTAGTAAGAGATTGTCAAGCGAATAAACATTTATAAATAAAATCAATATTTTGTAGTTTAAGGCGTACCTTTATTTCTTGACAAACCTTATCTTGGGTGGATTTCTTCCATACTCCTTGAGGATATAGCAATGTCTTCCTAATCAAGACAATAGAGGGAAAATGAGGATTAATATTTAATATAATCAAAACTAAATGAGTACATGAAACCAAAAACTGAAAAGAAATGAGATACTTATCTTTAGAAGTTGTTGGGGGCTCCCTCCAAAGCTTGAGGGATACCTATAAACTTTTAAAATAAAAGAAAATGTCTTTTCCAAAAACATGTTAAAACCTATAAATTTTAAACATAAAAATACAAAATAGAATATCTAGGAATAGAAGTAAAAGACTTAATAATGTAAGTCCCTTATATCATATTCTTTAAGTTTTACTTTCTTTGGATCTTCTTCAACAATGTTAGCATGATCTCTACCTCTCTTATTATTCTTTTGATTGTCTGGACAGTCACTCTTGTAGTGACCCTTCTTATGACATTGATAACATTCTACCTTGGACATGTCTACTTTCTTTCTTTGTCCTTTTGACTTCTTTCCTTTGTGTTGAACAATGTAGGCATTAGATACTCCTTTAGGATTGGCAGCTAGAGAGATCCTCAATTCTTCTTGACTGCAGGTAGTCCATAGTTGTTCAAAATTGGGAGCTTCCTTCCAACTATTAAGTCATGCAACAAATTCACCCCAAGTGGGCATCAATCCTAATAGGGAAATTATCACGAGTTCTCTGTTTGGAGCAATTTTATCAATGGCCAAAAGATCATCTTTGATTATTACTATCTTCACAAAGGAGGCCACTGTATCTTCTTTAGTAATCTTTGTGGTCCTTAGTTCATTCTTCAAGCTTTCCACTTGACCAATGTTCTCAATAGTGAATAACTTTGACAAGACTTCATACATTTCTTGAGCATGGTTGATGTTGGCTATAGATGGGACAAGGTTGTGCTTTATTCCTTCTAGCATTAGAGTCATGGTCAATAATTATAATTCTGTGAACTTTACTTTGTGAGTATCGCTAGAGTCATCTGTAGGCTTCTTAACATTTCCTTTGACCAAGTCAAGTACTTTGTTTTTCTCAAGGATGAGGTCAAACCTCTTTGTTATCACCAAAAAGTGATCATCTAGCCATTTCTAACTAGTTGGATCAAAATACACCAAGTAGATTTAATTTTACCATAGTAAAATCACTTTCACTGTGGAAAATAATTTAGTAAACCACTATTATTAAATTATTTTCTGATTTAAATAAAAAAAACCCATGAGAATAATTAGATAAATAATTATTTATTTAATTTTCTCTAGGAATAATTATTAAATCATTTTTTAAATAATTATTTTTCGTCACATTTGACTAAATCCTTTATTTAAATAAATCACTATTTATTTAATTTTCCTTATTTATGTTATTAGAATAGTTATTAAATCACTATTTAGTAATTATTTTGATTTCACACCATTCCTAATTCTTGCGAAATAATTAATAAATCATTTTATTTATTAATTATGTCAAAATAAACATATTTAACCATTTTAAATATCTTTTCCCTCTCCAATAAATATAATAAAGTATTCCAAGCGATTATATCTGAATTTGGTTAATATTATTTTATTATTCTCCATTTTCGAGATTAACTCCATACTTTGTTATAAATAGGAGGGTTTTTCATTCATTCTTCACCATGATCATAATCATCGTCAACATTATCATCTTTTTTCTTTGAGCTCCCATTTTTAGTTCTCCACATTTTGTCTGGGTTTTTCACATATTGAGAGAGAAAATCATTTTGTGAAGCATCAAGGACACCAAATGACCCATCCCATGGAGGGGAACTTATATACTCATATGTAGATCTCCTTCACTAGGTGCTATTAATAAAAGATTTATTCATTCAAGGTCTTTCCAATTGCATTATTGCATTGGATATTTTATATTGCTGCTTTCTATTCTGGATCATCTATACATTTATTGCAGGTTTTCTAATTTTTTTGCAGATCTAAATCACTAGCATCCATCAACTTGTTGTTAGGGCCACTTGTCACCTAGTGACTTAAGTGAAGTGTTTTTGGTGCACCTTCCAAGAAATTTCACACTAACACTCTTATTCCAAGATCTATAATTTGAGGCTCCTTCAAGTTTGTTCTCTCCCTTGATTGTGTTAGACATCTTCCTTGAGTATATTAGACACCTTCCCTGAGATAATCCTTTTGAATGGTTCCTTGATCAAGTGCTTGAGACTGCCTTTTTCTTCTTTCTTCACCAAAGCTCTAATACCATGTTAGAAAATAAAAAAGACACAAATATTTTCTTATACTTGATACCTACTTGTGATGTTCTTGATTTGTTATTACGTTTCTTTATTTCTTATTTCTTTTAGTTCATTAAACAATTACCAAATAAATAACACATAAAAAATTGGACACCAGATGTAGGCTCATAGCCTAGGGAAAACCCAGTCAATAATTCTTCCTTCAATAGTTTTTCCGGAGATATTCCAAGACTCTTGACTTTGACACAAACTATCCTCTGCATTAGGTCAATCTTCTTCCTTAATTGCAAATGATCCTTCTTGACCTAGCAACCATTAGGGGAGTTTTGAGGTGTAAAATGGGCCTCCTAAGGAAATTATAAAATAATAGTGGAAATAATAAAATAAGATTAGATTACATCATCAAATTTTAGAGGGAAAAAAGAAAAACTATTTTTTCAACTCGTATTTTCAACTTATCTTCCTACGACTTTACTCGAAGAAGCAGAAACACTTGTTGGATGTATAATTTGATTCCTCATCTAAGGAGTACCTATGTTGCATACTTTCGATGGACCCTGCTATATGAAAAATGAGAATGTGATTGCAATCATGTTTTCTTTAATGTATTTCTCATTTTTCATGTAGCAGGGTCCATTGAAAGTATGAAACATGGGTACTCCTTGGATGAGGAATTAATTTTTTCATCCAACGGGTTCTCCCGCTCGTAATTTGAGTAAAACCTTAAGGAGATAAGCTGAAAATACGAGTTGAAAAAGTAGTTTTATTATTTTATTATTTTTTAATCTTTTTACTTTTTTACTCCAAAAATGGTGAATCATCTCCCGTGGTTGACATCATCAGCTTGAATCCTATTGGTTCTTATAAATTTTATTTTGTTTGTACATTTTTCTTAGGGGGCCCATTTTAGACCTCAAATTTCCCCTAATGAACAACACTTTCTTCAACATAGCAACTTCAACCTTGCCTTAAAGACTTCAATCTTCTCTAAGAACCTTCGATCTTGGCCCAATACAACTTCCTGAGGTGACAAAATCAGACGAAAACTGGTTACGACATCACACGACAAATGGCTACGACATCAATAAGAGAAATTTGATCTTCCAAACTAGGGCACGAGAGAGAGATATAGTTGCACCAAAGGTTTTATTTTCCCTTTCTCCTTCTCCTAGACCAAACTCACACTTCCTTCTCTTCCTCCTTCTATTTCACACTTCTTCTAGCTTCAAGAGAGATTGAACTTTCTTGTGAGAGAGTGTGCTTCAAATGGAATTCAAATGACTTCATTTATAGCCCTTTGGTGAGGTCAAGTAACCTTCTTTGAGGCTGACTTGATCATCTTAAGGCTGAGTTGGTGTGGAGACAACATAATTCATATTTGACTCAATACTTAACCTTTTTACATGATTCAAAAGCCCAAGAAGGGTCTATTTAATATTACAATGACTCTATTGACTCATAATAAATCCTATAAGTCCTCAATGGATAGTTTAACCTAAAACATGATGACCCAAGTATGAAACCCATGCTTTAATAGGTCACAATAATAATAATAAAATCTTTTCTTTATTCTTTTGACAAGTACATTACATGATGACTCAAATAAATTAATGAATACTAAACCTAGTTACATTTTCCAACATTATAAACAATAATACCCCAAGCCCATGCACATAAATCCCTAAAGGATGTCATAAATCCCAAAAACCTTGATTGATCAAGATATTGAACCTTAAATTTAAAAAATAATATTTTTTTTTTGACATTGTCACAATATTTTGAAAATTGTTGTTTACACGTGCTTGAAGAAGACTTCAAGCCCTTTCCTACATGTACTGTTCCATCCCCTAACTCTTTTTATTATAGACTTATCAATTTCCTAAAAGCAAAAGAAAAAAAAATACATATTTACCATTCTCTCATGTTTACCTTTCCTCACACAAGTAATCTCTCCTTAAGGATGTGCTTGTTTAGCATAGACAAACAAGTATACAAACAAACCTAGAACAATTTGGTTAATACATGCATCCAAATTTAGAGTATTCAGTGAAGAAGTAAGAATAAGTTCACTTCTCATGAAATAACAAGGAGGTCAAATACTTATATATCTAAAGTTTATAGGTTTGTGAATAACTTTTTTGCAGACCTGTAAAGAACTTTTTTTGCGGGCCTACGGAGACCCTTTATTACAGAAATGAGGTGGTATTCTTGCGAATCTGTGGATACCTTGTTGTAGAATTACAATGGCTCTTCCCTTGTAGATCTGTAGAGACTTTTTTGCAAACTTGAAATGTTTTCACACTTGTAACTGTGACATCTTGAATATTATAGTTCAAAACTTGGACGTTACAGTTCAGATCTTGGAGATTGGTGTTCAGTCCTACTACATAATCATGTAGAATTCCTCTCAAACCAGTGGAAAAGAAAAAATCAGACCTGTGGGTAGTTTCTATTACACATTGTACTCAGACCTATAAGTGGATCTTCTAGTACGTTGTGAAGCACATTTCGAATCTTGTGAAATTGAAGTGTTTCGGAGATGATTAGTATGTTTTTAGGGGCGATCTTTGGGAACACACAATTGCATCATGGTTGGAAAGACTATTCTTGCAAAACATACTGTTTTTTTTGGAAATTCTTTGGGGGAATTCCTTTAGAATTGATTGAAGACATTGAGGTAAACTTTTATTATTAAGCTTGGTGGGATTGGTGTCCTAGTTTTTTCCAAGTTGGTGGTTGATTGAGAGAATAGATATCATCACCCAAGATTGGGGTCTTGGGAAATTTGATCAATGTTGGAGCTTTGAAACTATTTTGTATAAGTTGGAGCTTATTTAAAGGATTGGATTCCTCAAGGTTGGTAGCCTTGAACTATTTTGTAAAATAAGAGGATTGGGGTCCTCAACTTTTGTTAATAAAAAAAATTTTATCTTTCTTAACTTCTAGTTAATTTTGTGAAAAATCTTAAATAAAACAAAAATAAAATGTAAAAAATATTATTCACACCCACTTCCCCCGCCCCCCAAGTATTTCCAACAATTGGTATTAGAGCCAACTTCTTCATAGTCAACCTAACAATTTGAAGAAGGATTTTGAGTCACAATGGCTAGTAGAGATGTAGGAAGGGTCCCTCAATTTGATAAAACGAATTTTTCTTTTTGGAAAGTTAGGATGAAGTTCTACTTGATGTCTCTTGGAGTGGAAGTATGACAATCAATCACATATGAATATAAAATTCCATATCCTTCGCCAACATATTAGGACGGGGATAAATATTATATATCAAATGCTAATGCCTTGAATTCTATCATAAGTGGACTATTTGATTCATAATTCACAAAGGTTATGAACTATGAATCAACTAAGGAAATGTGGGACAAGCTCATTAGCATTTATGAAGGAGATACGAAAGTCAAGAAGGAAAAACTTCAAACTTTAAGAAAGAAATTTGAAAGTCTAAAGATGAATGAAGAAGAAATTTATGCTTATTTCCTTCGAGTAGATGAAATTGTCAACTCACTCAAAGGTTTAGGTGAAGACATCAAGGAGAACACAATTGTCTAGAAAGTTTTGAGATCACTTCTAAACCAATTTGGTTCTAAAGTTAGTGCCATAAAAGAGTTGAAAGACTTGGATACCCTATCAATGGATGAACCTCATGGAATTCTCATTGCATATGAAATGAGAACAAAAATATCAAATCCCAAGGAAGTCGCTTTCAATGCCTCAAAAGCATCAAGAAAAGGGAAAAGTTGTAGCTATAACAATGGTGATTTTGATGTTCAAACCGAATTAGCAAAATTTGTGAAGAATTTGAAGAAAGTATTCAAACTCAAAGGTAAGTACCCTCTCATTTGTTTTAAATTTGGAAAAATAGGACATTATGCTAAAAAATGCCCCTTTAAGGATGATAATGATGATGAATATGGACCTAAAAGAAGAACAATCAAGAAGAAGGTATTAAAAAAAAAGAATTGCTTCTCCAAACAAGAAAGTGATGATTTTGATAAAGATGAACCTAAGAAAAGAGTATTCGAGAAGAAAGGCTCAAACAAGAGGAAATTCTTCTCCAAACAAGATAGTGATGATTCTAATGAAGAAGATGACTATACTGGAAATAGTGTAGTATTGTTCATGGCATTCATAAATGATAATGACTTTGATAAAGAATAAGATGGAAATGTGGATGATTTTCTGATTAGTGCTATTGAAGAAAATGAAAACCTAAGGAAGAAGATCATCTCCCTCAAAACTAAAAAGGAAGAAGCAAAGAGGATAGAAAAAATCTTGAATAACAAGCTAAAGGAAAAAGAAGAAATCTGTGGAAATTAGAAGCCGAAGTTGTCTTTCTAAAGAAGGAACTAAATTAGGTCAACAAAAGTTTGGAAAGCTCTTAAACCCTTGATGTAATCCTCAAAACTCAAAGATCAAAACATGGCAAATTAGCGCTTGGCTACATAGGTGAATCATCAAATTCAAAGAAGAATACTAGTACCCATGATAAAGAAATGCCAAAAAGATTTGAAATTATCCAAGAACAGAGAAGCAGTTTCATCCAAGTCAAATATCTCCTTACAATAATCCTGGAAATGGGAAGAGTTTTTTTCCAGTAAAGGATGTCACATCAAGCCAAGGCTACCGTAACATGTATCAAGCTATTTTTCTTAGTTAATGTTTCTTTTGTAAAAAAAATGGTCACCAAGCTAATCATTTCAAGGTTTATGGAAGCAATAAGGATTATAATTCAAGTAGGTATATGAACAATTTCCCAAATAAGTCTACTAATTCATGGAAACAAGATCAAATTAAGACTTATAAATCATTTGATCCTTTGTCAAAGTATGACCTAGAATGTGTTAGCAAATTAGAAAGGAAGAAATATTTTCTTGTACTTGATAATTACTTGTGATGTTTCTGATTTATTATTAGGTTTCTTTATATCTTCTTTCTTTTAGTTCATCAAGCAATTACCAAAGCAATAACACATAAATCAATGGACACCAAATTTAGGCACACAACCAGGGAAAAACCCCTCTTTAAGGGAAAAATTTGTTAATAATTCTTCATTCAATAGTTTTCCTGAGATATTCCAAGACTCTAGACCTTGACACAAACTTTCCTCCACACCAAGTTAACCTTCTTCTTCCTTTGCAGATGATCCTACTTGACTTGGCAGAAGCAATAACAGTGGCAACACTTTCTTGGACCCAACAACTTCGATCTTGCTTTGGAGACTTCGATATTCACTAAAAGATTTCGACATTCACTTAGAAACTTCAATCTTGGCCCAATACAAATTTCTGAGGCAAAAACACCCATTAATAGCAACTTCAACCTATAATTGATCTAGCAGTAGCAACATGAAGCAACATGAAGTGACATCAACAAGAGATCTTCGATCTTCCAAACTAGGACTCGAGATAGAGAGAGATGCACCAAAATTTCATTTTTCCTTCTTTCTTTATCCTAGACCAAACTCACACTCCTTTTGCCTTCTTCCTCCACTTCACACTTTTCCCAGCTTCAAAGAGATATCAAACTTGCTTGAGTTGATGATACTCCAAATGGAATTCGAATTGATTCATTCATAGCCTTTAGGTTACGTTGAATAACCTTCATTGAGGTTGACTTGATCATCTTAAGGCCGACTTGATATGGAGGTAAAATAATTCATTTTTGACTCAATACTAAACCTTTTTACATGATTCAAAAGTCCAAAAAGGATCTCTTTAAAAATACAATGACTTTAATAACTCAGAATAAATCCTAGAAGTCCTTAATGGGGACTTCGACCTAAAACATGATGACCCAAACATGAAACCCATTATTTAATAAGTCATAATCATAATAATAATAATAATAATATTTCTTTTCTTTATTCTTTTCACAAGTACATTCCATGATGGCTCAAATACATTAATGGAGACCGAACATAGTTACATTTTCAAACATAATGCTCCAAATTTAATAATCTAGGTCATGAAGCACAAAATTGTCCACTTGATCTAAAAGGAAATATTTGGAGAAGAAATGAATCTACTACAGATAAATGTGGTTTAGCTTTGTGTGCACAAAGTGAGGAAAACCAATGGTTTGTAGATAATGGATGTTCTAAGAACATGATTAGTGACCAAAACAAGTTTATATCACTGGAAAAAAAGGATGGAAATATGTCTTTTGGAAGTGGATAAGCTAATATTCCTAGTAAGGGCATACTGACTCTTGTTAACGGAAAGGGAAAAGCACAAAATGCACTACTTGTTGAAAGACTCAAGAACAATCTTCTAAGCATCAGCTAAATTTGTGAACAAGGACATGATTTTATTTTTAGTGCCAAGGATTGTGAGATAAGAAAGTCTTCTTCAGGAAAACTTGTTGTAAAAGGACTAAGAACATCAGATAATGCATATGTTTTCAGTGAAATTCAAGAAGGAAAATTCTACATAATTCAAGCAGATGAAATCTGGTTATGGCACAAGCGATTGGGACATCTAAACTTTGACAATATGATAAAGATCAACAAAACACAAACAGTAAGAGACATTCACATAATTTCAAAACCTGAAAAGGTTATTTGTGCACCATGTCAACATGACAAGCATACAAAGACCAAATTCAAAACAAGGAATTCTCAACATAAAAGCCTTTGGAGATAATCCATGTTTATCTATGTGAACCCACCAGAACTCCAACTCTACAACGGGAAATTTACTTTGTATTATTTGTAGATGATTATATTAAAATGACGTGGGTATTTCTCATACAATTTAAATCTAAAGAACTAGAATGCTCTAAGAATTTCAAGGCTCTTGTTGAAAATGAAAAGGAATAAAAAATCAAGTGCCTTAGAACTAATAGAGGTGGAGAATTTACTTCAAAAGAATTCAATGAATAAAAAGGGAACAATCCATTGCTAGAACTCCACAACAAAATGGAGTAGTTGAAAGAAGGAACATATCTGTACAAGAGACGACAAGAACAATGTTACTTGTAGCTGATTTGCAGCCAAAATTTTGGAAAGACGTAGTTGGAGCAAAAATATATACTATGAGAAAGGATCAACTCCGAATAAATAGTGAAAAAACTCCATATGAACTATGGAAAGGTAGACCTGCTTCAGTAAAATATTTGGAAGTAGATGCTCTATGAAAATCAATGATGATTCGTTAGGCAAGTTTGATTCTCAAGACGATGAAGGAATATTTCTTGGATATTCTACAATAAGCAAAGTATACAAATGTTACGACAATTGGTTGCAAAAGGTAGTTGGAAGCATTGATGTAAATATTGATGAGGTGCTCCTTGAAAAATAAGTTGAAATCAATGAAGAAGATCATATTATCGGAGAACCTAAATAAAATACTACAAAGTGTTGAACACCTAATCTTTGGGATTATGAATCCTATGTAAATATTGTAAATAACAAAATAAGAGAATTTGGAAGATGAAGAGACATTAGGAGATGAAACCTAATAGTCTCCCTCTCTTTATTTATATTTATATGCTATCTTATTGAAAATCAACAAGTTATTTATGGAATTACTCCTCACTTGACATGGTATCAAAACCAACTCCCAAAATTAGTTTTTCTACCCTATTAACTCCTAATTTTTTGCCATTATCTTGTGCCACTAGTAGGCTGGGTTTATCATTAGGTTCATGTTCATTTTGAATAGCCAAGCCTGATGGCATATCCCTTAGAAGGACCGAATACCTCATCATTTTAGAAACCGAATCCTTGAATCCCTAATTTTCATTTGAACTGCCATTCAATCACATTGAGTAAGCATCCATTCGACATCACATTGGGCCGCTTCATAAACAGACAGGCCCTCCATGGCTCCCCCTGGTGCATTGTGTCAACAACGTGGTTGTTTTGGTCGTACGTATGCTGGTATTGAAGTGTTAAAACAAAATTTATATTGAATTTTCCGAGGACTGAACATTGCTGGTGAATGTTGGTCAAAACTCCAGTGATCATGTTGTGATATCTGTGGCCTGAATTTCTTCAAAGCGTAGCTGTTCAAAGCTTGAAGCCGTGAAACCTACATCAATTTTTGGAAGCCGTGTTGACACTGTTTCATTATGCTACGAGTTGTTTAATGGTGGTGCATTGAATTGAAGACTACCAGAATACGAGTGTTGAATGTACGTTATTGAGACGTGAACTTCTTGATTGGTATGAAAACTATGCATTGGAACCTTGAATAATGTGAACAGCATATAGTGATGGCACATGCCTTACAATAGTTTACATGGCACATATATTAAATACGTTGTTGTTTGTTATGGAGCGTATAGTGATGGAACATAGCTTATATTTCTTTACATAGTACATATATTAAACCAACAATGTAGCATATGAATGGTATGATGGGATATGAAATAAATAATTCTTTACATGACACATATATTAAACAAGGGTTACATAGTAGCTAGTATCTGTGGCTTGCGGCTTAGTTTAAATATAGTTTAATTAAACTAAAAGATAATAAACATAAATAACATACCTTATAATATTTTGCATAGCACATATATTAAACAAACAATGGAGCATATGAATGGTTTGATGGGATATGAAATAAATAATCTTTTACATGACACATATATTAAACAAAGGTTATATAGTTGCTAGTACCTGCCACTTAGTTTAAATATAGCGTATTGTTGAATGTCATCATGAAAAATTAAGAAATATGATTAACTAATATTGTTTATATTAACATATATACACTTTAATATATATGTGTGTGTTTATTTTTTATTTTTTATTAATACATACACTTTTTTTTTTAATTAAATTTATTAAAATATGTTTTTAATATAATCAGCGTAGATCCATCTTAACACTAGATCTATCAAGCGTAGAGAGGGATCAAATATCTCAATGTGAAAACCTATTTTTTGAGTGTAAAACTTGAGGAAAGGTTTGCACCTCGAGAGATTTGATCCCTCTCGGTGCTTGATAGTTCAGGTGTTAAGATGGATCTAGGTTGGTTCAAGTCATGTGCGGTCATACAAAATTTGCTGAACATCTAATTATTTTGATCATTTTAAATATGCTAAATATGTCTAAGATTAATTTGGTCAATTTAATTCAAAAGTTTCTTAGTTACCTCAGTTTGTTGAGATGAGAAGGATAGTTAGTAACTTGAATGATGAAAAATGATGAAATACAAATTTTGAATGTAAAGTGTCAATGTAACAATTTTGATACATAAAAAGTGAACCGCGCTCAGCGTCCGCATCTGCTAGGTTTAGCGACTGCAGAGAAACCCAGCCACCACCATGAGTGTGGCAGGGGGTGGGAAGCCTTCTCCCACCCCTCCAATATCTCCAGAAGAAGCTTTCTGCTGATTGTTAATGTAGAAAGGGAGGAAAAAACCGATTCCAGAAGTCCCGAAATTCATCAAAAAACTGGAAGAAATCCCTGAGATCGCCCTGCCAGAAGAAAAACCGATAAAAATCGCTCTTGCCCTGGCTGACAGAGGTTTGGTAGGAAAATTTATGGGATGCTGGCCATCTACATAAACAACAGATGAATGGGTCCAACGCAATTGGAGACCTCAGCTGAAAAACAATGTGATCTGCTACGCTGTCGGAACAAGGTATTTCATATTCGAGTTCACCTCCAAAGAAGATCGAGATCTGGTATTCAGAAATGGTCCGTATTTTATAGGAAATCAGGGTCTGTATCTTAATAAGTGGACTCGTGACTTTGATCCCTCAGTCGATGCCCCTAAAGAGGTCCCAGTCTAGCTCTGGATTCCCAATCTTCCGATCCACTGTGGAGCTATCACACCTTGCAGAAGATTGGAAATCGTCTTGGCCATTTCATCAACAAAGCAGACAACAAGGGCCAATATACCTGTGCAAGAATCTGTGTGGAAGTCGACTTGGAAGCTGGACTACCTGAAGCGGTAAAATTTACAGTCGGGGAATGGAAACACTATCAAAAATTGGATTATGAGCAATTGCCTTTCAAATGCAGAACTTGTCACGAGCATGGACACTTCCAACGAAATTTCCCAAAAGCTCCTACCAGGGACAAAGTGGATGAAGAAGGATGGAAAGAGATAAAAAAGGGCAAGGCAATCCCAAAACCAACTGAGAAGAAAAACTCAGGGCCATTGGTGAAGCCCCAGCCTAAACCAAAAGCCACAGAAGCTCCAAAAGAAGGCTCTTCTTCAGGAGAAAAGATGGATGCAATTGGGATCCAATAGAAACCATAAGACCCGTCAAAGAAAGCGAAAGAAGCCGAGGCAAAGTCAAATATTCCTCCATCAGAGGATGAGCAAGGGGGAAAAGAAGAAAACGAGGAGCACATCAATCTGCGAACTGACTTTGAGGGAGATTCAGAAGATGGAGTCTCCGAATCAGATAGCTCGCAAGTCACTCCTATCAAATCGGCCACGAGTCGAAAGTCCAAGAAGAAACAAAGAGAGGAAAAAACTTATCTAGATGTACTCCAAGGCTCTCAGAAAATGCTCAAAGGAATGATGAATACCAGATCCACTTGCAAGTCTGGTCAGGCTCCAAAAGGAGCCACAACCCCCCAAGCCAGTAAATAATGAAATACGTCTCCTGGAATTGCAGAGGATTAGGCAGCAGATTGAAAGAAGAAGCCCTGAAAGACATAGTGAGGACGTACTCGCCTAAAATCCTTCTCATCCAGGAGACAAAGCTGGAGGACCTTCTACTTCTTCAAGCATGCAAAGTGTTCTGGCATAAAGGCCAAGGGAGGGTAATTAGTGCCAGAGGCGCCTCTGGAGGGATTGCCTCCTTTTGGGACAGCTCCAAATATGATTTGATTTACGAAGAATGTTGCCCCCATTGGCTTTTTACTAAGCTCCTCCACAAAGAATCTCGCCATCAAGTAAGTATGTTCAATCTATATGCTCCAGTCTTACCATTTGAAAAAAAAATTGTTGGGACTCGCTCCAGTCATATCTCTTCTTGCATAATCTAGAAAATATTATTATTGCAGGTGATTTGAATGTTACTCTAGCTGCAGAAGAGAAAAAGGGGGGCTTGTTGGTTAGGGACCCAGCTAGAGAATGGGTTGAAGACCTCATTTTAGGTTGGGATTTAGAGGATATCAAGCCCTCATCTGGAAAATTCACCTGGTCCAACAAAAGGATAGGCCCTGGTCACATTGCTGCTCACATGGACAGATTTCTAGTCCAATCCTCCTTCTTGACTTGTGGCCTAAGGGCCACCTCTAAAAGCCTGCCGAACTACACCTCTGACCATAAACCAATTATGCTCGAGCTCTTCATGGATGGAAATTTGGGCCCCATTTCCTTTAGATTCAGTTCTCTATGGATTCATCAAGAAGGTTTCCAGGAGGTGGTATCCGAGGCCTGGAATCGGCAAGTTCAAGGATCCCCGTTCTTTGTGTGGGAAGAAAAACTGAGGGGACTTAAAAGAGAGCTCAAGGAGTGGGCTAAAAGGTTGAAAACGCCCACCGCCAAAAGAAAGGAGATGCATGACAGTTTAGCAGGTCATAAATTAGCTATGGAGAACTATGATGTAACTCAAAACCTTCTTCGAAAGGAAGTAGAGCTGCAAAAAGATCTCAATAAAGAAAGTAGGGATGAAGAAGAGTTATGGAGACCGAAATCTAGAAATCTTTGGTTATAGGTCAGAGACAAAAATACAAGCTACTTCCATAAGCAAGCTGAAGCACACAAGCACTTCAAAACAATAAATGAAATTCATTATCCAAACACTGTGGTTAAAGATTTTGAAGGCATAAAGAGAGTAGCCCACTCCTTCTTCAAAGACCTTTACTTGGCCCCGGAAGACCCACCTATCGAGTCTCAAGCCTATCCGATTGATCTAATTCCGCATTGTGTTCAAGATTTTGACAATACTATGATCACTTCACTGATTAGTATGTATGAGATTAAAAAAGCACTAGATTTCATGGAACCAAATAAAGCGTCGGGCCTTGAAGGGTTCACAACAAGGTTCTACCTAACCTGCTGGCCAACAATTCAAAAAGAGCTGCTGAGAATGGTTCGGAAATATTAGAAGTGTACCAAGATTGGAGGCAGTACCAATTTGGCTTTCCTCACCTTGATTCTGAAAGATAAAGGCGCCACCAACTTCAGCAGATACCGACCCATCTCTCTGTGTAATACAAGTTATAAACTGGTTACAAAAATAATAGCCAACTGTCTTAGGAAAATTTTGCCGATCATCATCCCTGAAAACCAAGGAGGATTCATCAAAGGGAGAAAGATTCTTGAAAATATTGTGCTGGTGCAAGAAGCAATTCATTTAAGCCGTCATAGAAAATTGAAAGGCATGGTGATTAAGCTAGATTTGACAAATGCCTTTGATAGGGTGAGACATGATTTTCTATTTTTAGTGATGGAGAAATTTGGCTTCTCAAAAGCTCTCATAACTTGGGTGAAAGTCTGCATTGCCTCCCCTTGGATAGCGCCTTTGGTTAATGGTTGTTCAGCCGAATTCTTCCAAGCCTCGAGGGGGCTAAGAAAAGGTTGTCCTTTGTCCCCACTTCTTTACACCATTCAAGCTTCGGTGCTCAACTTCCAGCTCGACTACTGTCAACAGATCCATTCTCTTCCTGGCCTGAGGATGGCTCAAAAGGTTAAAGACATAAACCATGCCCAGTTTGCTGATGACACTTTATTGCTTGGAGGAGATAGTGTTAATTTTGCTAGGATTTTCAAGAAGGAGATGGACATTTATAGGGAGGTTTCGGGCAGCAAGATCAACTATCTAAAAAGCATGATCTATGGTTGGAATTGCTCGATCAAGGAATTGACAGACATAGCTAGGCTATTGGAAATGGAAGGAACCCTGACCTGGGAGTCTTTTAAGTATCTTGGGATCCCAATCTTCAAATCAAACCCCAAGGTAACTCACTGGATGCCTTTGCTAGAAAAGCTAAAGCTCAGAATTCAAGTTTGGAGAGCCTCGTGGTTGAACAATGTTGGGAAGATAATCCTTATGAAATCTGTTCTCATAAGTCTACCGTTATATCAGAACTCCATTCTCCTAGCCCCTAAAAACTTTATTAGTAAAGTGGATGGTCTCATAAGAAGATTTCTATGGGAGGGAGGGAAAAATAATGAAAGAAGGCTCCATTTAGTCAACTGGGACACTCTTAAGAAGCCTTTCCTGGAAGGTCTCCAAATGCAGGATTTGGCTGCCCAAAATCTAGCTCTGGGTTCAAATCTCCTTTGGAACATTGTTTCTGGGAACCCAAGTTGGAGCAAGAGAGTTCTGTGGAAAAAATACTTCCATGGGCATCGCTTGAGGTTTTTGGACCAGCCTCCAAAAATAACCAAAGGATCACTGGTATTTAAACTCTGTCTCACAACTATGAAACATTTCAGTCACAAGCTATACTGGATCCCAGGTAATGGGAAACAAATAAGAATTTGAGAAGATTTGATCCTTGGAGATCAACCCTTGAATCAGATGGCAGGGCTTGTAAATATTAGAGTTTGGCTACAAGCCAACAATCTGGAAACTCTTTGGGATATCTCCAATTGGACAGAAGATGTAGGAAGACGTTGGGATGGTTGGAATCTGGGGGAGGTCCCTCATTGGCTGGATGGTGAAGCCTCTTTATTTTTGAATTTGCTTCAAGGAAAATCTCCCTTAAAGGCCTATTCTAAGGACAAAAGAGGGTGGGGCTCTCTCTCAGGCTCATACTCTGTAGCAGAAGGTTACAAAATTATATTGGCTGTTCCAAACGTTCCCCCAGATCCAACCCAATGGAAATTCCAAAGTTGACTTCTTTTGCTGGACTTTGGCACATAAGAGTATCCTCACTAGAGATAACCTGCGAAGGCGTGGAATGGAAGGTCCCTCCAGGTGCCCTCTTTGTGTTTCAGATGAAGAAACAACTAATCACCTGTTGATAATGTGCCCTTTTTCTCAAGAAGTTTGGAGGGGTGTCCTAACACTTTGTGTTTCAAATGAAGAAACAACTAATCACCTGTTGATAATGTGCCCCTTTTCTCAAGAAGTTTGGAGGGGTGTCCTGATGTTAGGTCCTGACAAAATAGAGCTTCTCGAAAATATTCCGGACCTGCTAAGAAACTGGGCTAAGTTATCCCCGTTCTGCCTCTCCAAAAAAATCTTCTCAAGACTGGCTGGATGTGGATTCCTAAATTCACATGCTGGAAACTATGGCCAGAGAGGAACAACATAATTTTTAGGGAGGAGAGTTGTAATTCGGTTAGAATTATCTCTAAGATCAAAGCTCTGTTGGGTGAGGCCTTAGAAGTCAAACCTGCCATAAGAAATGATATGTTCCTGAACAACGAGGAAGATCAATGGCTAAAATATCTAGCTCTAAACCTTCAGAATAGACCCATTCCTTCTGCTAAAGCCCCCACTCACTGGGAAATTCATCTGGAAGAATAGGAATTCATCAAATGGAGATCATCTTTGGATGAGCACTGCCTCTTCTTCGATGGGGCCTCTAAAGGTAACCTAGGAGTGGCGGGAGGCGGTGGAGTTTTCATTAATCTAGGTGGCACAACTAAGCTGCGTTTTGCTTGGGGTCTGGGGCATGAAACCAACAATAGAGTGAAGGCTCTTGCTCTGTGGCAGGGGCTAAATCTGGCCATCATGAGGAATCTCCTCTCTATCTCAGTCTTTGGAGACTCTAGAATTATCATTCAGGCTTTGATCTATCAAAAGATCCCTTCTTAGGTTCATTTAGCCCCCATTCTCAAAAAAATCATTCTAGTTCTGCCCAAGTTTTGAAAAATCTCCTTCTATCATATTTTGAGGAAATTAAACTCTCAGGCGGACCTGGCTGCTAATCAAGGATCCACCTGCAGCAGGAGATCTCTGTTAGTTAACGATGTGGTTTTAGAATGCAGCATTCCTTAAGTCTAGAGAAGTTTGGGCCTCTGCTTCTTGAGCAATCCTCTGGTTCAGCTCCCTCTTGAACCTCAGGATCAGTTTTAGCTGGCAGCAGTTATATTCCATGGACTCCTCCTCAGGGAATATCTCAGAACGCATCCTTATCTTCTTCGATCTCCACTCTTTGCTAGACTTCACCAATGCGTCTCTCTGCAATTAGTTGGATAGCTGCTAGGGGTTCTCGATGGCTCCCTCAAGGCTAGTTCAGAGAGCAGAGAGGCCTCTGCTGCGTTCTATGCTGTTTAGACATGCAAAGCCGGCTTTGTTGACTTCTCTTTCCAACCTTAAGCACAATGTATCATTCCCCCAGATAAATCAAACAAGAAAATGTCTCAGCAAAGGTTGTCAGGTGCGTTGGGTCTTCTCTCCGCAAGCAAGGATGCGGTGCTAAAACATGGCTTGCATAAGCAGAAGAACTCCAAGACGAAATTATGAATCCAGTTCAAGTGAACATTCAAGCCTTATCTGCAATCAATTGCAAATCTGTAATAATGAACTACAAAGTAGCCATATTAAAGCCCTCGACAGCTGTTTTTCCAAACCATAAATAAAATCTATCCGTTATTGTAAAAAAAACAATTTTGATAGATAGAAAATGTGAATACTAAGAATATAGTCAATTACAAACAATCTTCGTTGCAATCAGTATGAAACTATTTTCTTCTATTATTCATATTGTCACACCTATTAGTTTTTCCATTTTCTCATATCGATCATATTAAAAGAGTAGTTGGAATCAACCATTCAAATAGTTAAGTCAAGCTACTGTAGTAAACAACATACCTTGTCCCTGTTGCTCTCCAATACTAATAGTAGTTTTCTCCAAAGTCAATCATTGTGACTTATGGAGTGTTAAACCCCAAATAATTTTCAATGGTAGTTATTTTCTATTACTGCATTTGAATGCAAAGTAATTAAAAATGTTGAATGATGGAAAATGAGAATAATAAGAATGTACCCAATTATAAATAGTTTATAGTTTAAAGAAGCAAACATTTGGGGTAAGCAAACATTTTATTTAGGATGAAAATTTAATTATCGTATTTATGGTTGAATAATTTTTATGTACTTAATTGAGAAAGAGTGTGTGTGTTTTGGGGGTGAGAAGGAGAGATAAGGAGAGATAGAGATATAGATGGGGGAGGGAGGGGGAAGAAGAGAGAGGCAAAGACAGAAAGGGAGGAAGATATATATATATATATAATGTGGAAAGAGAAATGCTAGAGAGAGAGAAGGGGAGGAGAGAGAGGGAGGGGAAAGGGATGAATGGAGAGAGAGATAGATAGATATAGAGAGAGTGTGTGTATGTTTAGGGGCTGAGATAGAGGGATAGAGAAGGAGAGACAATGGGAGATAGAGATATACATGGAGGAGGTAGAGATGTGCTTACATTGAAATCAATGCACACTATTAATCTAATTACTTTGAAATTAATATACATCATACATCTTGTTGCATCAAATTAGAAATCAACATCTACACTAAAATCAATGCATCTAGTGCAAACAATCAAATAGGATTAGAAATCAACATCTATACTGAAAACAATGCATCTAGTGCAAGGAATCAAATATGATTAGAAATCAATGTCTACACTGAAACCAATGAATCTAATGTAAGCAGTCCAATATGAGTAGAAATCAACATCTACGTTGAAATCAATGCATCTAGTGTAAGGTATTAAATATGATTAGAAATCGACATCTACACTGAAATCAATGCATCTAGTGCAAACGATTAAATAGTATTAGAAATAAATATCTGCACTGAAACCAACGCATCATGTGCAAGCAATCAAATAGGAGTAGAAATCAATATCTACACTGAAACCAATGCATCTGATGCAAGAAATCAAATATGAGTAGAAATCAATATCTACGCTGAAATCAATGCATCTAGTGTAAGGTATTAAATATGATTAGAAATCGACATCTACAATGAAATCAATGCATCCTATGCAAGCCATCAAATAGGAGTAGAAATCAACATCGACATTGAAATCAATGCATCTAGTGTAAGGTATTAAATAGAATTATAAATCGATATCTACATTGAAATCAATGCATATAGCACATTTGATCAAACAGGATTAGAAATCAACAACATTGAAATCAATACATCTATTTTAGTGAAAATATAATTTATTCATGACTTTCTAGATCTAACTTCTATGTCCGCATTTGTCTCTGTGAGACTCTTTCTTCTTCCCTCTCTCTTTACCTTTCATTATGTGTCTATCTACCCCCACTCTCACTTTATCTACCTCTCCCTAACTTTCTCTATCTTTCTCTTCTTTCCTCTCTTCCCTTGCCATCTATATTTATACCTCCCTCCATCTCTCCTTATTTGTCTCTCTATCTCAACCCCCTAAACATATGTCACTCCCTCTCTCTCCCCATATCTATCTATCTATCCATATATCTCTCTCTATTCCTTTCCTTCTCCATATGTTCCCCTTATCTCTCTCTCTTTGTCTACCCCCTCCATCTATATCTCTATCTCCCATCTATCCCTCTTCCTCCCTCCCTCTCTTTGCCTCTCTCTTCAACCTCCTCCCCCACCCCATCTATATCCCTGTCTCCCATTGTCTCTCATTCTCACCCCCAAAACATACACTCTCTCTCTCTCTCTCTCTCTGACTCTCCCTTTACACTCCCTCTCCACCTTTCTCTTTCTGTCTTTCTTCCTCTTCCAACTCCATATCTTTCTCCCCCTCTCTCTCCTCTCTCTCAAGTCCTCTCTCTTTTTCCTTCCTCTCTCTCCCCTTCTCTCCCATCCACCTCTCCCTAACTTTCTCTATCTTTCTCTTCTTTCCTCTCTTCCCCTGCCATCTATATTTATACCTCCCTCAATCTCTCCTTATTTGTCTCCTCTATTTTCAACCCCTAAACATATCTCTCCTCTCTCTCTCTCTCTCTCTCTCTCTCTCTCCCCATATCACCTACTATCCATTTACTCTCCCCTCTCCTTCCCTCCTTAAATGTTCCCCGTATAATAATATAATATATATATATATATAATATTTATATATAATCTTCTCTCTCCTACCCCTACATCTATATATCTATCTCCCATCTATCCCTCTTCTCCCCCCTCTCTTTGCCTCTCCTTCTACTCCTCCCCCCCATCTATATCTCTGTCCCCATTATCTCTCATCTCACCCAAAACATACTCTCTCTCTCTCTCTCTCTGACTCTCCCTTTACACTCCCTCTCCACCTTTCTCTCTCTGTCTTTCTTCCTCTTCCAACTCCATCTCTTTCTCCCCCTCTCTATCTCCTCTCTCTCAAGTCCTCTCTTTTTTTCCTTCCTCTCTCTCCCCTTCTCTCCCATCTCCCTCCATCTCTCCCCCCATCATACACACACTCTCTCTACACCCTCCGACTCTGTCACAATCTTCCTCCATCTCTCCTTATCTCTCTCCCCCTTATCCCCCCTCCATATTTATGTCTCCTTATCTCTCTCTTCCCCTTCTTTCCCTATCTTTATCCTCTCCTTTTCTCTCTCTTTCTTCGTCTCCACTCTCCCTCATTCCATATTTATCTCTCCCTTGTCACTCCCTCTCTTTCCCCCTCCAAATCCATCTCTCTCCCTCCCTCTCTCCCCCTCCCTCTCTCCCCCTCCTCTCTCTCTTCCTTTCACTCTCTCACTGTGTCTCTCACCTCTATGTCTCTCCACCACACTCTATTCCCCCTTCCATCTCACTCTCTTTCTTAAATATGATCCCATTGTATTGCCATTAAGAAATTATCTAAATTAATAAAAAATATAATTGGTTGTAAAATATTAAACCTATATTTTGGATTAATCATGTTAAAGTATATACAATAGTAAAAAAATTAAAAGAATCACGAACTGTCTTTCCTCTATCATTGTTAATCACTTTTCTTTATCACTTCCCTTGGATACTTGGTTAAGATGCATCTATCCTAGTTCATTATAATATTATTTATATTAATATAAATTTCACATAGGTATATATAAAAATATTCTCATTTTTTAATTGATTAAAACCTCCATTTATTCTCTATGAAAATATTGTTAGTAGTCGTGAGGATGGAGGGTTTAGATATAGCTCAAAGTAATTACAACCTTTTTGCTCTTAGATTTAATTAAAAAATGTTATAAAATTAAATTAAAATAAAATATTTGTAAAATACTTTTACTTTTAAATAAGTTATTGTTTTTGGGCATGTGGTAATGATAAGACATGGTATTGACCCATGGCATTGTAACAATTAAAAGCGTAGATCCATAACATAATAATCAAAAGTCTAGATGATCCATGGTATTGATAAACCATGGTAGTAGCCCATGGTATTATAATTTTCTTCCCTCCTCTCCCTCTCCATCTTTCTCTTGCGGGTATTTGATGCAGGAGCATCTAGCTAAGGGCACCATGACTGGGTGTTGATCTTAGCTGAGGAGGACATGTTCAATGTATTTTAGTTTCATTTACATTTACTGAATAAACACAGTGTCTAGAAACTAGTTTTTTTATTATTAGTTAAGCAATATTAGGAGTAGTACAATTAGGATAGTGTCATTACAGTTACGTTGTTCTGTCATTTTTTCTTAATCCATTTTACAACTGTCTGTTCATAAAAAATATACAATATTGTAAATCCTATAGCACAAGAAAACCCATCATAATCATCAATTGTGTAACTATAAAAGTAACTGAAGGGTAACCAAGAATAGTTAAAGTAACTGTCTAAATACAATACAAAAACCAATGTAATACATTCTGGAGGGGTTCAATGCATGAGAAGAGATATACAATAAAGAGAAAGTAAATTTTCATCTGAACATCTGAATCCATCTGTAATAGTTTGTCCATGACATTCATTTATTTTCCTCTAACTATTGAGTAAGCAAACTGTCACGCGGAATGAGTCGAGGTTGCGGACAAGATCGACCTTCCTAGTATCTAAAGATATCTAGTGACAAGCAAGCCAATCAAAAACTATCTTTCTCTAAATATGCAATTAAAAACAAAGGCAAACAAGTGTTTTAGGCATACCTTGGG
>APFE031021728.1:37235-55912 GCA_000404065.3 Pinus taeda
CAACAGAAACAAATATACCTGGGGGAATAGTCTACGATCCGATACACACGCAAGGGCAGAGTAGCAAGCTCAATCCCCTTGAAGGCTCCTTGACATAATCCAAGGTTTACCAACAAGTGACCCCATGCTCCTCGACAATGGTTAATCCGAGGTTTACCATTTTTAATACGTGAATATCTGGCATCATTCCCAATGAGGAAGGATTGATTCCCACACTGTTTCGGACACGATCTCGTTCTTCTCCTTTAAGAGGAGCTTTCCCAGAGCATAGATGTAACAGTTGGAATTTATCTCCTACCGCAAGATACAGCTACTTGTTTGTTTTACTATCTTGGAGAGTTAATTACTCCCTACTACAAGATACTAGCCTAAGCTAGATTGGTGGAAAGAGCCCTAAAAATGTAAAAATTAGTAGATGAATTTTAATTAAGCGCGGTGTTATTTTGGCTGTTATTACTCAAAAGGGTAAATGGATATGAAACCAATGGTGTTAAGACCCGACCCAAAACTGAATGCAATCGAATATGGTAATGTAATCTTTTCAATTTGATGAATCCTAACTAAAGTAAGGAGAGAGTTTCCATTTACTTCCAACAATGCAAAAAATTGATCACTAAGAGAAACTATAACAAATTCTCTAATGCACTAATTTCATCAAGAAAAACTAATGAAAATCAATTCCAAAATAGTTATTTTTATTTTTATTTTTGTGCGTTAAAAACAAGCATAAAAATATGTAAATTCAAATCAAAGAAAGTTGATCTAAATCTACGATTGATTTTTTCAGAATGTAAACTATGCAGTTGTAATCTATGGATAATTCACTTGAAAAGTATGCAAATGTAATATATGCACATTTTTCATTCATATTCTGAAAATGAGAATTCTAATTATGCAAATGTGATCTATGCAAGAGAATTCTCAAACACAAGATGATTCTAATGTAATCTAAGAACCAATCAAGTGCAAGTCAAGAAAATTGGGTGAGAGTTCCAAAGATCAAAAAATAAAAACACTCAAAGGCGATTAACACTCATACACAATTGTGAAAAGACTGAGACAAACCTCCAAGCAATGACCAAAGGAAATCAAATTAAGAATTTCTCAAAAAAGAGACTCAAAACACCCAATTGATAAAAGCTTAAAACATGAATGCCAATGGAATTAACCTAAGAAAAGTTCCTGACAAGTCACGTGCAGAGGCTAAAAACATCTAAACAAATACTAAGCTGACTGAAAGAGAAAATCTTAAGTTTTTCAAAATTTTGACAGGGTCCATAGGCCTGCAGTTCACACAGGTGCAGTACCGCTCTATGTGAAAAGCAAAAGTGCGGATAGGTCCGCACTGTGTTGCAAGCCGAGGGTGCGGTCCTCTCCCAAAAGTATGAAAAACAAAAAATAATCCAAGATCCACTAAATCCACCCAATTCCACACACAACAAGCCAAAAACAGAAACAAAAATACAAGTTTCTCAGGTCAAAGTAAAAACAAGGAAAACAATCAAGTCCCCAAAGGAGTCGCCATTTTTTCACGCGGAATGAGTCGAGGTTGCAGACAAGATCGACCTTCCTAGTATCTAAAGATATCTAGTGACAAGCAAGCCAATCAAAAACTATATTTCTATAAATATGCAATTAAAACAAAGGCAAACAAGTGTTTTAGGCCTACCTTGGGTCCAATGCAAGTTTGTGGAAGCCTCGCTCCCTCGCTCCAAATGAGCTTCCTTGAAGTGTAATTCTGCAAACACAAATAAGCAAACCAAATTAAATAGCACCTTGAAAAGCCAATATTATAAAGCATATTCATCATAATGATCAAGGAGATTATGAAACAAACCACATAAGGACAATTTGTTGAGAAAAATGAATCTGATTGTATTAATTCAAATGAAGAAGAACTTTACAACCTGTGCCTTGATGCTGTACAAGCTCCTCCCAGGGTCCGACAAGAAGTCTCCTCTACTTTGACAAGCTTCACTCACTTCCCAATGAAACCAAAAGGTATGTGATCTCTCCTCTCAAGTTTAACTAGGAAGTCCCAATTCCATCAACATTTACCCTCAAAATGTTCAGCTTCTAACCTCCCCAGCAATTGACCCAATGCCTTAATTTATAGTGCAATGGAGGGAAGTTACTAGGTCCTCCTTCAAAGGGATAAAGCCCTCCTTCAAAGGGATAGCTCCTCCTATCAAGGGATTAACTCCTTCTCTTTTGGGATGCATGAACCACCTTGGAGCGAACAATCCACGTCAAAATTCCTTCTAGAAACATCTAGAATTAACCCAAAGTGAGTTTTTTAGGACAAACTTGCGCCTTTTTGACTTTTACAGGGGTACACACCCACCCCTTTACAAACAGACGTGTAGATACACAGGTAATATGAACAAAGGGTGCGGGCCCGCAGGAAAATGTGGGAGAAAGTGCGGAACCAGAGTAATATTTTTTTCAATGTCTTTCTCTCATTTGCAAAGCTTGACATGAAGAGCTAAGGTCTGAGACTTGCTTAGGAGGACAGTGTAAGTGATGATAGACCCATACTGACTGCAAATAGTCATGGTGACGATATTTTTGTGTAACACAAACTAAATAGCACTGTGCGTTCCTATCTTTTGTATTTTTGTTTCCCTTCTATAAAACAGAGAGAGCAAACGGGGAAACCAAACGAGTGTTCCCAGCACGGAGTTCCAGCAACAACCACAATGAAGTCCAAATAAATGAAAGCAAACAACAGTACGAGCAGTTCGGAATCGAACGAGAATGTAATCACTGAATAATGACCCCAAAATAGAGGTAAACAAACTACACAAAATTGTTTCCTGTTAATTCCTTTTATAACCACAAATATTTGTATACATTCAAACAGTCCCGAATACTCAGTTAAGAACAAAGGAAAAGATAACACGATATAGCAGAACCCTGAAAGTGAGGGTTTAGTCGGCCACCATAGAAAGGCAGACAAAAATTACACGTGTTCAGAGCACAATCGACATTTAAATACAAATTGAATCCCAGTCACACAACAATAAAGAAAATCCAATGAAGGAATACTGGGACTTTTCCCAGTAAACTGAAAGAGACAACCAAATTATAAATTAACAACAATAGCAGAGAATGACCCTACCGGAGCCATTGCTCGAAGCAGTTACGTAGACCACGTCTGGGAACAAACCCTCACCTGCACAAGTGAGCCAACGGAGTATTATTAGTCACATTTATGCCGAGTATAGCCTAGAAGTAGCAAAAGAAAAAGAGAATTAAAAGCACAATCATGAAAATTGTTTACTTGAAGAGCATTTGCATTGGAGGAGTGAAACTCCACTGAGCCACAGTCAATGGTGAAACCCTACAGACCAAGGAGTGAACATTGTTAGTGCCAGAGAAAACTGAAGAGGGTAAGCAATAACATTAAGGAACGACTTAACTTGCCAAGACCTCGAAGCTGAGGAAGCCACCATGACTGTGACCAGTTAGAATACATAACAGTCATCCATCAACCATAAGCTAACAACTAGAAAGACTGTAACAGAACGAAACAATGGAACAAGGGAAAGTATAATAACCAAGCATACATAAATGGAAATAACCCTCTCATACAAATGAGGAAACCTTCCACACTGTGCCCAGGAAACTAGGTGACGAAGCCACAAGTGCAGGTAGAGATATCTCGCCACTAGACAAAAGAACTCATAGTTGGGTGCACATAGGACCTAGCTGCCAAACTCTACACAGTCGCAGCACAAACCCTCGTTGTAGACATAAACCCTTGGCGCAATGAAAACGCAAATGAGAAATGATCGAATGATAAAGAACCAAGGGTTTTGGTAACAACCAAGAGCGGGAAAACAATAACTGAGCTGGGTACAACGAGCAAGCCATCATTGAATTTCGACATAGATGCCACCCAACAAATATCGAGAACAATCATTTGTTTGGTGCCTAATCAAATGTATTAACCCACGATTATTTGCTAATCATACAACTGTTGATTAAAGCGTTGGTGTATCATTTTTAATAATATTAAAATATAAGTTACGGGCTGGTCCCATCATAGTGGTATCAAAGCAAGATTTAGAGTTTTCCTGAGAGATGGAAGTTGGAAGACGAGGACGTGGGAGAGGTGCTCGGAAAGCAGCAGAAGAAGGATTGCGGGAGGAAATCAGGATCATTACTGCCTGTTTGGAGGCAATTGAAGCAGGAAGGAGAAGGGATCTAGAGGTAGGAGATGACAGTGAAGAAGAAGCCATAGTGATAACAGATGGATTGGATGAAGAAGGGTCAGAAATGAGATTGTTGAGATCGGTCCTATTGGCTAGTAGCAAGTGTAAACCAAAAATTCAAAATTATGACGACAACTTATCCACAGAAGTTCTGTTGGACTAGATCATTGAACTGGACAAATATTTTGAGTGTGAAAAGGTCAGTGAAGATTAGAGAGTTAAGTCCGCTGCAACAAAGCTGAAGGGACACACAGCCCTGTGGTGGGACAATGTCCAAGCAGAAAGAAGAAGGATGAACAAGTTGCCAATAAAGAAATGGCCAAGGATGGTGGCCAAGTTGAAAGGCAGATTTTTGCCCAAGGATTACTAGATTGCACTGCATCGGCAAGTGCAGAATTTCAAATAGAAAGGATGAAAGTAAGAGAGTATATTAAAGAATTATGCTGGGTAAATTTAAGAGCTGGTTATATAGAGGACACCCCATAGAAAACAACAAGGTATGTAAATGGTTTGAGATTGGAAATATTAGATGAAATCTGAATTCTTTCCCCAAAAAATATAGAAGAGACATACCAGAGTGCCATGAAGGTAGAGGAGAAGATCACTAGAAAAAAAAATGCTAGGACGGGGAATTGGCAGAGGAAGAGGACAATCTTATGGTAGAGGGCGAACTGCCAGCAATAGTGAAGAAGGCAGTAGTTCCAAAACTTTTGGGACAACAGAAAAAGGAGACAACACTAGAGGTGGCAGGCCATATCAGCGAGGAAGAGGAAATGACCAAGGCAGAGGAGCTAACTATCAGTGCTACAGTTGCCACAAGTGGGGGCACAGATCTTTTGAGTGTCGTGAAGTGGAACAAGCTGGTCAAAGAGGTGCGTATGTTGCATAGCTAGAGGAAGTAGAGGCACCTCCCCAGGAAGCAGAAAATGTGCCAGAAAGAGGGGAAGCCTTAGTTTTGAACAGAGTGTTGCTGAAACCAGCCAAAGAAACAAATGAACAAACTCAAAGGAAAGCATTGTTCTGGAAAGTTTGTAAGTTGCACGTAAAATGCTGTAAGCTGATTATTGGTAGTGAGAGCATGAATAATCTAGTTTCCACAGAGATGGTAGAGAATTTGGGTTTGAAGTGGCTGAAGCACCCCACTTCTTTCAAGGTATCGTGGTTGCAGAAAGGCCATCAGCTGTTGGTGGACGAATAGTGTGAAGTTGAGTTCCATATTGGCAGATATAAGGATAAGGTTATTTGTGATATTATGCCGATGGATGTATGTCATATACTGCTGGGAAGGCCATGGCAGTATGACCAGAAGGTAGTGCATGATGGGAAGACAAACTGTTATAAGTTTTTCAAAGATGGGATCAAGCACACACTTGTGCCCATCAAGGAGGAGGAGACAACAGAAACAAGCGGGACGAGAGTGTTACTAATGGGTGGAAAATAGTTTTTGAAGCAAATTGAAGATAGTGAAGTGAACTATGCTGTCGTGAGAAGAGAAAAAACAGTGCTGTTACAAACAGAGGTGTCAGATTTACCTGCGGAAATTCAGTAAATGTTGCAGGAATTCAACGATATAGTAGTGGACAACTTACCAGATAACTTTCCTCCCAAGAGAAGTATAAGTTATCATATTGACTTTATACCTAGAGCAAGTCTATGGAATAAGGTAGCGTATTAGATGACCCCAAAGACAATGAGGAAATTAGAAAACAGGGGTAGGAATTGCTAGATAAAGGGCTGATAAGGGAGAGTTTGAGCCCCTGCGCAGTTCCAACAATTTTCGCTCCCAAGAAAGGAGGAGAATGGCGAATGTGCACGAATTTGAGGGCCATCAATAAAATTACCATTAGGTACAGATTTCCACTGCCACAGATGGACGATATGATGGACTGCCTGAGTGGGGCAACATATTTTTCAAAGATTGATTTAAAGAGTGGGTATCATCAGATTCGAATCAAGGAAGGGGATGAGTGGAAGACAACCTTCAAGACCAATGAAGGACAGTATGAGTGGCTAGTAATGCCATTCAGACTGAGTAATGCAGCCAGTACCTTTATGTGACTAGTGAATGAAATGCTGAAAGAATTCATTGGAAAGTTTGTAATAGTGTATCTTGATGACATATTAATTTTCAGCAAGACGAGGGAGGAACACTTTCGACATGTTCAAAGTGTGCTGGAAAAATTGCTGTAGAATAAGCTGCTGATAAATCTGAAAAAATACACTTTTCTACAAAAAGAACTAGTTTATATGGGTTTTGTGATTGTAGAAAACAAGTTGAAGATGGACCCATAGAAGATTACAACAATTGTCAACTGGCCATCCCCAAAAAGTCAATTTTAGGTACGTAGTTTTCATGGGCTGGCAAGTTTTTACCATAAATTTATAAGAAATTTCAGTGGAATCTGCACACCTATGTTGGACACTATAAAGAAGGCAAGTCAGCCTTTTTGTTTGACCAAGGAAGCAAAAAGGAATTTTCAGCTACTGAAGAAGAAGATCATAGAAAGACCGATCCTAAGATTGCAAGATTTTAAAAAGCTTTTTCAGGTTCACTGTGACGCAAGCGGTACGACCATTGGAGCTATGCTTAGCCAAGAAGACAAACCTGTTGCGTTTTTCAGCGAGAAGTTGAATGAAAGTAGGCATAAGTATTCATCCTACGACAAGGAAGTCTATGCTGTCGTCCAAGCACTGAAGCATTTGAGACACTATCTACTGGAGAATGAGTTTGTTTTATTTTCGGATAATTCTGCATTGCAATACATGATGCAACAACATAAGTTGAATCAAAAGCATGCTAAGTGGGTTGAATATTTGTAGAGTTTCACCTTTGTGTTGAAGCACATTAGCGGGCATGCCAACAAGGTGGCAGATGCGTTGAGCAGAAGAGCCTTGCTCTTGTAAGAGAGTACGCTACAAGTGCTGGGCTTTGAGCATTTGAAACACTTGTATCAAACCGACATGAATTTCAAAGAGGCTTATGAAGCCAGTCAAATCCTTTGCTGAGAAGTAATAGTCCATGGTTGGACTATAACTTGTAGGAGAAGCTATTGTTTAAAGGGGGACAATTATGCATTCCTGATTGCTCAATGAGAGAGAATATCATTCGGAAGAAGCATAGTGGAGGTCTAGCCGAACATTTCGGCATAGACAAAACATTAGAGCAACTCAACCATTTTTATTATTGGCTAGGAATGCAAAGGGATGAGCAGAGATTGTGACCATATGTAAAGTGTGTTAGTTGGCGAAAGGACACAGTCAGAATACGGGACTCTACACACCTTTTCCCATTCCGAGTAGACCGCAGGACTCAGTCAGCTTGGACTTTGTCTTGGGTCTAGCAAGGACGCATGGGGGTTATGATTTGGTGATGGTAGTAGTAGATCGGTTTTCAAAAATGGCACATTTCATCCCTTGTAGAAAAACTAGCGATGCCACTCACGTGGCCCACTTGTTCTTCACAGAGATCATCAGGCTACACGGCCTACCTAAGTCCATTCTTTCTGATTGGTACATGAAGTTTACAGGGCACTTCTGGTGCGCCTTATGGAAGACGATGGAAATGCAGTTAAGTTTTAGCTCTGCTCATCACTCGTAGACCGACAGGCAAATAGAGGTGGTAAACAGGAGCTTGGGAAACCTGCTACGAAGTTTGATCAGGGAAAACTCACGAATGTGGGATCAAGTACTTGCCCAGGTGGAGTTCGCTTACAACAACTTGCCCAATCGCAATATGGTTTATAGTCCTTTTCAGATCTTATATGACATGCATCCTTGTGGAGCGCATGAGTTACGAGATCTAGGACAACAGGAAAGACGGAGTGTTGATGGGGAATATTTCGCCAAAGCAATGAATGATTTACACGAGTAGGTGAAAATGAAATTGTAGGACAGTAGTAAAAAATATAAGCAGTGGGCAGATTTGAAACGGAAAGAGGAACAGTTTAATGTGGGGGATGAATTCCTCCTGCATTTGCGCAAGGAGCGTTTTCCTAGAGATGCATACAACAAATTGAAGTACAAAAAGATAGGGCTCTGCAAATTTCTTCGGAAATTTTTAGCAAATGCTTATGAATTATAGTTGCCACTAGGAATAGGCATTTTGCCCATCTTCAATGTGGCAGACCTATTTCCATATGCTACCAGTCCAGAGGAAGACAATACAACATGGCCTACACGGGACACATAGGAAGGGAGTGAGACTTGGATGAGATAAATGCCTTACGCTCAGCCCCTCGAGATCGAGAGGATCCTCGACACTCAGGTGGCCAAGCGAACTTGGCGGAAAGAGTATCTGCAATATCTGGTCAAGTGGAAGAGTCGTCCCATTGAGGAAAGTTCGTGGCTTAATGCTAGACAGATAGAGCAGACAGGCTATTCAGTCGAGAAGCTCATGGACCAGATTCATGAATTTTTCTTACACCGAGAGCCTGATGCAGGAGCATCCAACTAAGGGCACCATGACCGGGTGTTGGTCTCAGCTAAGTAGGACAATTTCAATGTCTTTTAGTTTCATTTACATTTACTGAATAAACACAGTGTCTACAAACTAGTTTTTTTTTATTATTAGTTAAGGAATATTAGGAACAATACAGTTAGGATAGTGTCATTACAATTACATTGTTCTGTCATTTTTCTTAATGCATTTTACAACTGTCTGTTCATAAACAAATATATAATATTGTAAATCCTACAACACAAGAAAACCCAGCATAATCATTAATTGTGTAACTATAAAAGTAACTGAAGGGTAATCGATAACAGTTCAATTAACTTTCTAAATACAGTACAAAAATCAATGTAATACATTCTAGAGGGGTTCAATGCATGAGAAGAGATATACGATAAAGAGAAAGTAAATTTTCATCGGAACATTTGAATCCATCTGTAATAGTTTGTCCATGACATTCATTTATTTTCCTCTAACTATTGAGTAAGAAAACTAAATAGCATTGTGCGTTCCTATCTTTTGTACTTTTGTTTCCCTTCTATAAAACAGAGAGAGAAAACAGAGAAACCAAACGAGCGTTCCCAACACGGAGTTCCGGCAACAACCACAACAGATTCCAAATAAATGAAAGCAAACAACAGTACGAGCAGTTCGGAATCGAACGAGAATGTAATCACTGAATAATGACCCCAAAACAGAGGTAAACAGACACCAATTTTTTTTCCTGATAATTCTAACCAAAATTATTTGTATACATTCAAACAGTCCCGAATACTCAGTTAAGAACAGAGGAAAAGATAACACGATATAGCATAACCCTGAAAGTGAGAGTTTAGTTGGCCACCATAGAAAGGCAGACAAAAATTACAAGTGTTCAGAGCACAGTCGACATTTAAATACAAATTGAATCTTGGGTCGCACAACAACAAAGAAAATCCAATGAAGGAATACTGGGAATTTACCCAGTAAACTGACAAAGACAACCAAACTATAAATTGACAACAATAGCAGAGAACGACCCTACTGGAGCCATTGCTTGAAGCAGTTACATAGACCATGCATGGGAACAAACCCTCACCTGCACAAGTGAGCCAACAGAGTACTGTCAGTCACATGTATGCCAAGTATAGAGTAGAAGTAGCAAAAGAAAAAGAGAATTGAAAGCACAGTCAAGAAAATCATTTACCTGAAGAGCATTTGTGTTGGAGGAGTGAAACCCCACTGAGCCACAGTCAATGGTGAAACCCTACAGACCAAGGAGCGAACATTGTTAGTGCCGGAGAAAACTGAAGAGGATAAGCAATAGCATGAAGGAACAACTTACCTTTCTAGGACCATGAAGTTGAGGAAGCCACTGTGACTGCGACCTGTTCGAATATAGAACAATCATCCATCAACCATAAGCTAACAACCAAAAAGACTGTAATAGAACAAAACAATGGAACAGGGGAAAGTATAATAACCAAGCAGACAGAAACAACAATAACCCTCTCATACAGATGAGGAAGCCTTCCACACCGTGCCCAGGCAACCAAGCGATGAAGCACAAGTGTTGGCAGAGATATCTTGCCACCAGACAAAATAACTCATAGCTGGGCGCACATTGGACTTGGCTGCCAAACTCTACATAGTCGCAGCACAAACCCTCGTTGCAGACATAAACCCTTGGCGCAACGACAATGCAAATGAGAAATGACCGAATGACCAAGAACCAAGGGTTTTGGTAACAACCAAGAGTGGGAAAACAGTAATTGAGGCGGGTACAACCAGCAAGCCATCATTGAATTCCGACATAAATTCCAGCCAACAAATATCTAGAACAATCGTTTGTTCAATGCCTAATCAAATATATTAACCCCTGTTTATTTGCTAATCATACAATTGTTGATTAAGGCATTGGTGTATCATTGTTAATAATATTAAAATATAAGTTACAGGCTAGTCCCATCAGTATTGGCCCATGGTATTGTAAAAAACCTAGTTAGAAGTTAATAATATCCATGGTAAATATGCATGATTAAAAATCTTGTCATATTGTAAATATTAAGTTTTTATCCCCTTATTAATTAAATTTATAAATGGAACACATCTATATTAATTGTTACAAATACATTGATTACATAAAATATAATATTACAATATTATAAGTTACCCAATATTTATAGCCACCCCCACTAATAAATAGTGGCTAGGGGTGGGGAGAAATACCAATTAAAATGTAATATTATTAAATTTTACCTAATATTTCAGTTCACACCCCACCCTAAATATTACACTCTACTCAATATTTCCCCTCATTCCTACTAATTTTATTGAGCACCTTCCATTATATTGAATTTACATTCCTAAATCAAAAACCTGAAAAACGTGACAACATCTCCCTCATATTTTTTTAATATTTTTTAATGTAACGTGACAACATCTCCCTCATATTTTTTTTAATGTAACATTATGTTACGTGACAACATCTCCCTCATATTTTTTTAATATTTTTTAATGTACAACATCTCCCTCATATACTGGGCTGTAGAGTGCCTCTCGGCCCAATAATAAGTCACCTTAAATTGAAAATGTGGAGAAAAAATTATAAGTCATGAAAATCAAAATAATAGAAAAAAGAAAAAAATAATAAAAATAAGAAAGTTAAATAAAAATAAAATAAAATAAAAATGAAAAATTAGTAACTAATAGAAATGGAAGTTACTAAACAACCTATAATAAGACCTCAAATAATCACCTTACAAATAAATAAATTTAAATAATAATAAAAAATAACAAAAATTGAATTTCTAATGTTTTTTTTTTCCACGAAAAATCACAATTTTCATTAATAGATAAGAAAATTATATGTTGTATCTTCAACATGTATGAGATGTAGTCACTAGTGATCAGAACAATCATAGTTCAATATTATAGGTATCACCATAATATTTACATAAATAAAAAAGACGGTATAAACATAGTCTGTAAAGTGTCTAGAGCAACAAAAAACAAAAATTGAAAGGAATGATCATGTTGATCATTTGGAAGAGTGTCCATCCACTTCAATGAATGGACGATGGAAGAACTAGAAAAAAACACCATCTCTGAATTCCTGAATCAACCACTGCCCCTTGATCAACTGCGCGACCTCTTTGGATAGACGATCAATGATCTCATTCCTTTCCTTGTATATGTGAGAGCATACAATAAATAAAATTGTGATTTTAGAGTCATGAAATCATCAGTAAATCCCTGAGTGTTTGCAAGTGACAATGACATGTAGAGTTGATCCAATTTATAACAAGTTGAAAATCCCCAAAAATCTGTATCCTGTGGTAGTTTTGCTCCAGAGCAAAATAGAGAAGGTGTCTTTTGTTGCTGAGCTCTACAAAGTTTTTTGTGCCTCACCACAAACCCACTTTGATTTTGAAAGAAAGGTGCTCATTTATATGGATTACAACTCCCCCCCATAGCCCATGGCCTGTGCCAAACCATAAAAAAAGGCCCAAGGAGTTCTCTTATCTATAATCTCAGGTGTGATGACCCTAGTAATATGATAGTCAGGATCATCTGGTATCAGGTTGTAAGTGGCCACAATATTGTTACAAGTGGTAGGCCAATGGATTTGAGCATCATTAAAGATATAACAATTCATATTCAACCAGATGCCCCAACTGACAATCAAAGGAAGATTCCTGGCTTTTTATTTGGCTGCCTCGGTCCACCAATGGTGCTATGCATCAACAGTGTTTATTCTCTCCCATTTTTCCATTTTTCCATTTTATTTATTTATTTATTATTATTATTTATTATTATTATTTTTTTATTTTTATGTTGAGGGTGTTTGTAATGTGAGACCATACTTGTACAGTAATAGAACATTGAAGGAATAAATGATCGATATCCTCAACGTTAGTATGGTAGAGGCAACATCTAGATGGGCCGTGAAAAGCATGTCTCATGAGGTTTACCTTTGTGGGTAATTTGTTGGAAAGGATACACCTCATGAATAGCCACGATTTGTGTGGAGATTTTAGTTTCCAAAGGGGGCATCACCACCAACATGTATTCCTTAGCTCCTGTGCTTTCATAAGGGAAACATACCCATCCTTTTGGGTATAATGACAATGGGGAATAGTGACCTAAATAATCTCAAGTTGAGTCTGCCAGCCCTAGAGAGGCATCTCTATTGCCAAATGTTTATGTGGTCTTCAATTTTTACAATAAGCCAAGACCAATCAACAATGCAATATCCATTTGGCTTAAGCCTGAAACCAAGGTGTTTGAGGTCAGACTCCAGATCTTGTCTGACGAATTCAAATTGTTGTAAAGCATATCTTTCCTCATTTTGGAGGCATGACACAAAAATGATGGCGGATTTGTTATAATTTGGCTCCATACCTATAGCTTTACAAAACAGTGATGGAATATTCTTGAAACTTGAAACAAGAGGTATCACGAAATGAACCATTTAAGAATATAACTACATCATCGACAAACAATAAATGAGAGAGATATGACACATCAGATATCAAAACCCCTCTCAAGGATCCTTTTGCATGAGCATTTTTTAACAATCTACTTAAACCCTCCACGATCAAAATAAACAGTAGAGGGGATAGGGGGCATCCCTGTCTCAGACCACATTCAACATGGAAAAAACCCGATGTGGCCCCATTGATAAGTATGCTATAAGATGCAGAAGTGAGACACCACATGATCCAATTAATGAAAGAATGAGAGAAGCCAATATGAGTGAGGATGAGATAAATATAGGACCAGCTTGCATGATCAAAAGCTTTGGAAATATCAATCTTGAGGATACTAGCCTTTTTGTTCTTTATTTTGATCGAGTGGAGGCCTTCCTGGGCAGTCCCTATGGCTTCATGGATCTGTTAGTGGCTGAGGAAAGCAAACTGATCCTTGGATATCATCCTGGATAGAATGGTTTAAGGGCATAGCAATAATTTTGTAGTTACTGTTGCAGAGGGAAATGGGCTGATAGTCATCAAAAGTTAGGGGCTTATCAGATTTTGGGATGAGGGCTAGGAAGGTTGAGTTAAACCCTTCATACATCCTGCTAGAAATTCTCCAATCCTCTATGGTCGAGAGTAGATCAGGTCCAATGAGCTTGAGAAAGGTAATGTAGAATTCCATGGGCCACCTATTCAGTCCCGACTCTTGTCCCTTTTGAAGCATTTCAAAGTAGCTTCCATTTCCCCTACCGATACAAGATCGTTTAAGGCCACTGCCTCTTCCGCCTTGACAAAACTAGGAAAAACCTCTACAATATGGAAAATCTCAGCTATGGAGGCTTCCCTAGGTGCCTTATAAATATGGAAGAAATGTCAAATTACCATATTAGCTAGATGATTAAAAGTGATTTCCTCCCTGCCAGTTTGATCTTGCAGTGCCCAGATGGTATTAATAGATTTCATCCCCTTGGCTTATTGTTGGAAGAAATTTGAGTTCTCATCCCCTGCCTTTAACCAAATTTCTCTCCTCTTTAAGTGCCATGTCTCCTCTTTTTGTCTCAGCAGTCAGATCTTTTCTGTTCCCAGCTTGACCAGGTAATCCTTGGATTCATAGGTTGTATAACTATTAAGACCCGAGTTTTCCATTTGTTTGAGAACCTCTTCAATCCTTTTTAACTCCGCCTCATCATTTTGCTACTTTTTTCTATCCTAGCTAATGGTTTTCGATTTTAATTGGGCCAGGTTACTTGCAATTACTTTAGTTGGGGAGGATTGATTATTTGGGCCACAGTGAGTCTAGTTCTCCCTTACTAAATTGTGGAAATCGGCTTCAACAAGACAAGTCACATTGAATTTAAATGGAGAGTGTGGTTTATGGTTGGAATCTAGAATCTCCAGTAAAATCGGGGAATTATCGGATAGACCCCCCTGAGCCCACCCATTGATGAATGCGATCCAACCTAGCTAATAGAGGAGCTCTTATTAAGAACTGATCCAGTCTTCTAGCCAAAGCATCCTCCCAGTTCTTTGATTCCTCCAAGCCAACATAATCGTTTCCAATTCAATGTTCAGGAGGTCATGAGAGTCCATCAGTAATTCAAATAAAGTCGTTAAGGGATCAGTCTGGGCTCTGTTTCCCTAAGATTCAACAAACACTAATGAGAAATTTAGGTCACCTCCAATAATCAAGTTTTCATCTTGCCTGAAATCAGATTTCAGGAGTCTTTCCCAAAATACCTCCCTGTTATGACAAGGTCCATAGATGTTTAAGAGTCTCAGGGGTAGGTCGATATCAGAAGAGGTGGGATTAGCACCCAGAAATTCCTCTCCACCCCAAACGTTGACCACGATTATATATTTTTTGTTGAAACCTAGGGTGCAACCTCTCAATCTCCCTCTGACATCCAAAAAATGAAAATCCCAATTTAGGAGTATTTTCAGAAAGACATTGTTAATGGAAACCCCATCACCTAGAGTCTCCTATATAAATATAACATCCAATCGCTCCAAACTGCATAGCCTCTTTAGCACCAATTTGTTGTCCAGGCTAGCCAAACCCCTACAGTTGAAAGAGAGGCATTTCATGCGGTAACCTTTGCAGGGTTTCCATTTTCTCTAAGGATACAGTCAATAGGATTCTGGATGCCCAATGCCACCTCAATACCAACCCGTCTGATGGCTTTGGATAGATGTGATTGTCTGCCCCTAGGGGGATTCAAGGGTATGGATGGGAGAGGTTCCTCATCTAGGTCAAAGGAATGGGTCCTGGTAATGGGTAAGGATCTCAAGTTATAGTTGTGAGAACCACTAGAGATTGGGCTCTCCCTGGAGACAATAGGTAGGGGATCTAGAAGAAGGGCTAGGGAGGAGCTGGGGGGGGAGACGGAGCAGATACCATAGGATAGTTTATGAAAGATAAATTGCTATCCCTAATGCACGAACCCAAAACATACACAAATGATGATACAATACCCGTTAACAAACAATCTTGTGAAACAAAAGATGAGGGAGGAAGAGTACCCAAAAAAGATTCGTAGCCTTTGGATCGTGCTCTGGTGACTGGTGATGTAGAGGTTCTAGAGTTCGTCTGTAGTGACACCTCCTCTATGTCACCTTGACTCAGCAAAGGTACACCTGAGAGCACCACCGAAGAAGGATCCGCTTCCGTGCTCATTTGGGTGCTTGCTGAAACATATGATCTCAGGGGTTCCAACTGTTTACCTATTAATAGAGGAAAATATTTTTATAGGTGACTCACCTCATGGCACTGCCTGCATTGGAAAGGAATGCCCTCGTAATCAAGTGTCTTCTACCTGATAATCTCACCCATTTGAAGCGGTAGCTTTCCACCAAACCCTCCTGGGTGTCCAAGTCCACCAGTATTCTAGCAATTGCTAGGTAGCCAGTTTCCTGGTATAATCTTTCATGATCCATATATACACCCTGGTCATCCCCAATGCACCTAAAAATTTCCTTTGTCCAGAATTGCAAAGGGAGTCTAGGAAGATGCACCCAAATCGGTCCCACCCCCATATTTTCCTTCTTTGGATCTAAGAGTGACGACCATATCTTGAGCATGACTAACGTCATCTCTATATGCTGGTAATGAGTCAAAACCCAATCCACTGGTTCTAGCTGAGGAAAAATGAGAGAAAACCGACCCCTTGACATGGTGATCACCGCAGGTAGTTGCTCCATCAGGTTACCCCAGACCTCAGCTATCCATTTCTTTAAACATACTGGTGTATAATTTCGACCATGGACCTTGCCCACCAGTACAATGCTCTCAGTAAGCGCCGCTTGGGCCATGCTGATACTAGCCTCGAAAACTAAAAGCCTGTCGCATTGCTGAACCTTTGAAGGCTTGGATATTCCCCCCCACCCGGTCTGTTTTGTAGGCTTAAACGTTGTTGCACTCCATTTGCGTGGGGGTTTTCATCAGAGTTTGAGGCTCTGTTCTCTTCCGGCCCTGGATCTTGTTGGGTGATACCGTAAAAAAAACCTTGAAGTATGAGTGTTTGAAGCGGAAACCAGAGGTGGGAGCTCTTTGAAAGAAACCTCGAGAGCGCAATAAGGTTGGTTTGAAAATCCCAATTTTTCTGCAGCTGTGCCACTTGTCCCAGCCTCTGCCACCCCGTGCAACCTAAAAATTCCTTGATACTTGATTGTTCATGTGCCCATGAAAACAACTGCGTAGGCGATGAAATATTTAAAAAAGGTGAATTATTTCCTTCTCCCAGGTTAAGTAGGCCTTCAGACACTGTGCAGCCCTAACCCTGTAGGGTTACCTCCATGTCTTCCATAACCATGGAAAAATTGGCTACCTATGCATCTAGTGGTAAGGTTGTTTCTAGTGCATTCCTACCACACAACAAGTATTTTTCTTCAACCCAGATTTGTGATGGTTCCAAGGGGTCGGAAGAGTAGTCTATCAATTCCTCATCCATGCACAAACAAATATATTGTGCAGTCCAAGTGATGTTACGAGGAAGTGAGGTCAAAAGCCCCTGATAGGTGCTGACTCCCGTTGTTGTCCACAAAACCCCGAAGACAATCCTATAACCCTAATGTTAAACTATGGATAAGCAACATAATTTTTTGGTCAAAGGCAAACTAATAAGCAGTGAAATGAAAAACTAGATGTGTAATACCATGCTTTCCGCAGGTATAATAATATATTATGCCAATTGAATTTAGCTTATATTTTTAGGAAGAATAATTGTTATCTTTTTCACTTCATTGGCTACAGAGTATCTAGTACCTGCTGCTTAGCTTAAATATAACTTAACTAAACTAAAAAACAATAGACATAAAGATTTCATAACAACAATAAAACAACTAATTAAACACGCCATCACCAAAAATTAAGAAATGATATTAACTTATACTCTCTCTCTCTCCTCTCTCTCTCCTCTCTCTCTTATCTATATCTATATCCTATATCTATATCTATATCTATATCTATATTCATATATATATATTATATAATATATATATATAAAATATAATATATATATATAATATATAGTATATATATATATTATATATATATATATATCTTGTGTGTGTATGTGTTTTATTTTTTATATATATTTATGTGTTTTTTTTTTTTGTAAGCTTGGTAGGACTCTCCAATTTTCATGTCCCATTACACCACCGCCGTTACGGGCAAGGGTAGCCCAAAGATTTGAACCCAAGACTTCCCGGTTCGCGGTGAGACTGTCATTTCCACGGCCCTGCACTTGAGCTACCGCCATGCAGACATATATGATTTATGTGTTTTATTTATTATTAATGATATAATTTTTAATAATTAAATTGATTGAAATATGTTTTTAATATAATATTAAGTCATCTTAAACTGAAAATATGAAGAAAAAAGTAAAATTCGCTAAAATAGAATAATAGAAAAAAGAAAAAATCAAATAAAAAGGAAATAAAAAATAAAACAAAAAATCAGTAACTAATAGAAATGGGAATTACTAAACAATCCATAATAATACCTCAACCAATCGCCATACAAATAAATAGATTTAAATAATAATAAAACATAACAAAAAATATTTCGCAATGTTAAACTATGGATAAGTGGCTTAAATTTTTTGTCAAAGACAAACTGATGCACAGTCAAAGCAAAACTGAGTGCATAATACCATGCTTGTGGCAGGTATAATAAACAATGGAGCATACGAATGGTATGATGGGATATGAAATAAACTTATGAAATAAGTTGAGTTATGTTTTAAAGTGTTGAGAGGTGTATTAATATATGTTATGTGGAGTGCTTTAATGTGTTTTTATAAACACTATGGCACACACACACACACACACACACACACACACACACACATATATATATATTGACCATACAACAATTCATGTGCCCCTTTTATAAAGATCCTATGTGGTATGTAGGGTGATATGTGAACATTATGTCATATGGCATGAAGGTATATCGAGAGCCTATATTTTTAGTTTAAGATTTTGAAGACATATTAGGTTTTTTTTGCAATTATTTTGAGGCTAGATAGTTCTCTTTGGCAAAGAGAGCTA
>APFE031021737.1:5120-32408 GCA_000404065.3 Pinus taeda
ATAAGACTGCACCAGTACAGAAATATTGTAAAAAGAAGTTTCTTATTAACAAGAAGATAGAGAAGCATTGCAGCAGGTGGTTTTCACCCACATTGGGTTTCCACCTTATATCTTGTGCTCATATGTGTGATGATCTGTTCTGTTTACTGCACCTGTTTAATCCTTATGGTTAATGAAGTTCAGACGCGCTAATTAAAGATGAAATAGATTAATTAAATCTTAAGTTTACTGAATATACGCTAGTTGCTGTAGACACAGTTGTGTGTATGCGCTAGTTTCCATATATGACGTAGCATATATCTAAGTTTGAAAATAAAAAATTATTTGACTTGATAATACTGATTCAACCTCCCTCTCAGTATTATTTCCAACATCTATTTGTGAGTTGGTTTCATACATTTGGTATCAGAGCTTTGGATTCTAGGGTTTCGTTGCTACAAACACACCATCGTGGAATTTTCACCACTTGTTTTCTACAAACCTTCAAAAAATGAAATTTCAATGAAGTGGATATGAAATGTTGATGAACTTCATGTACGAATTTGAGATCTTGTCTCACTATATTTTCAAAGATATGATCCAAAGAAGTTAAGGTTTTTGTAGGCTCCAGAATTCCATCTCAAACAGGTGACCTAGGGAAAATTATCATAATTATTTCTCTGAGCATCGAATTTGAATTTCGTAAAAAGTTACAAAAATAGGACGGACTGTAGTTTTTTGGGTATCATTTTCAGGGCCAAAGATCAAAATAGTGAGATGTGGCACTCTATACAAGTTAGCTCTACTGAACTAGTATATAATCAAGTCATTGTGGGAGATTGGGCATAACTCATTCTTGAAGAATTCAATCTTGGTCTGACTTGTTGAGTTGGAAAGAATACTCAGAGGGATACTCCAAGACAAAATTTCAGATCTTGGAGATTCACAATTACAGATATACAATAATTGCATAATCGAGCTTCTGAAAAGCAAGAAAAATGTGTGTATTTTTTAAAACGAATTGCATAACTTTTGTTTGAAAAATCAGTTTGAAGTGATTTAAGGGGAATATTGAAGCATAGATATCATTGTTTGATTCCAAAATTCCTTGAAACAAAAAAATGGACACAACTAATAATAAACCAGAAATTTCTTCTATGACACATGAAGAAGAGGAAGAAATGCAACATGATATATCAAATTTAGAAGACCAAGTGCAACAAATTTCTCTCTCGTAAGAAGTAACAAAAAATGAATTGGAAGCCATGAGGAATGTTAATATATATATGGTATAAAAAGGGACATGGGAGTTAAGATAGATGGTATAAAAAGGGACATGGGAGTTTTGAATGATGGTTTAAAAGCAGACATGGAAGCAATGATGAATGTCAACATAAAGGGGTTGAAGGAAGGTTTGGCAAAGTTGCTAGAAGAAAGTCTTCCCAGTGGTGACAAGGAAATCCATGAAAATCATGATTAAAACAAAAGGAATATGAATTATGATTTTAGAGAGTCCAATGTGGGGTTTAAGAACCACCACATTCCAAAGATAGATATATGGAAGTTTTATGGAAATGATCTCGTAACTTGGATACTGCAGATGAAGTAATATTTTGATCTACAGAATGTGCAACCCTCACAAAAGGTACGTATTTCATCTTTATATTTAGAACCCAATCAATTTGTATGTACAGATGTATTTATTCTCGTAAAACACTTGTCACCTGGTCAATTTTTATGGAGGAAATGACAACACATTATGAAGATACAAAGAGCAACACCTGATTTAGCTAATTGATAAATCTCAAACAAAAGGGTTCAATAGCATAACACATTGAAGACTTCCAAAAATTGAATATTAGGGTAACTGATATTCCAGAGAAGCATAGGTTTGATGTCTTCATAGGGACTTTAAAAGATAACATCCAACATGAGGTTCATCTTTGGGAACCTGAGAATTGGAGAAGGCATTCAAGGTGGCAAGAAAAGTTGAAAGAAAAATTATGGAAACAAGGAAGTCTGCCACTCACAACTATAAATATGGAAACATTGTTTCTCATAGTGTTCCAAAACATACAAGGTTGACACCACAACAATTGAAGGAAAAAATACCAAAAGGGCTTTGTTATAGTTGTGATAGGAAATACAATAAAGGTCATAAGTGTGCTTAGAAGAAATCATTCTACATAGATTTTAAAGAGGAGGAAAAAAAGGAACAAGAAACATCAAAAGAGGAGGATATACACCAAGAACCAACTTGATCTAAAAATGATCTCTTAAATCAATATTAAGGTATTACAGACTCATGTGCAGGAATGCCTATATTATTTAGTGCAACGGATTGAAAAGATTGCGAATAATATAGACAATGAAGAGTTATAAAACATAATAAACATACACATCAACACAGAAAATAATCAAGGAGTTCACTAGACTTCCTGGTTATGTCTCCTGGTGCAAATTTTAGTGTCGACCTCTATATTATGTCTTTGAGAGCAGAATATTACAAGTGTGAGATCGAATAGAGTCTCAACACAACAATGACAAAACAACAGGGATTTATCGAAATCCTCGAGTCTAAAAGAGTGCACAGACTCTCCCTCTTGTTCTCTGTCTTCTGCTTTTGATTGCTCTCTTCTCTGTCCCTCGTCCTCTGCTCTGCCATTGTATGGCTTTTAAGCCTATCAGACCTATATGTTCGCCTTCCCTCCTCGGGCTTTCTAGCTCCTGACCGCTATCTGTTCAACTCCCTGTCGAGTGTTAAACAATCATTGTAAAATTCTTAAGGTATGGTGGCCGCCTATTTTCAAACGGAAAGACTGGCGCGGTGAAAAATCCCAAAGAATTGCTTCTTTGTTTACATAGAGAAATACATAGGAAAAACTCTAAAATAGAGGAATCAGACGACTGTTATGCGTCGTCTGTTATCAGTCCTTTGGAATCCCACACCATAGATCTGTTCTCATCCGACGGTTCACATCCGTCCTGATCATCCAGCCTACTCGTGCATTCTACACCGTTGATCTGCGACCATTTGATCTGACAGCTGATGTGCATTTCACATGATTTACTTGCACGAGATCAAACGCCCGAAAAAGTGGTTTTCTCTCTCCTTACTGCATGCTACATGTTGTTCAACGTATGGGATCAGGCGGAGCCCGTCCAATACCACTTACCACCTGAAGCCCACCTGAAATACTTTTTACCACGGAACCCAAATAACATAAAATTGCATTCATAAATCCTTTCGGGTCCATGTTTTATCGCTGTAGCATCATATGCCATGCCTCCTTTGTATTTCAGTTTTATAATGGAAATACACTAATACATAGAAAAAGCCTGACAAACACTTTTTTATCGGAACTCAAAATTTGTGGAGCCGCATTTATAAACCCTTTCGGGTCCACCTTGATTGCTATCACAAATTGCATGGGCTATAGGTCTTCGCCCCTTTGTATTTTTGCGATGCGATATATTGCAATCACATATCACATGGTCTTCGGGCCTTTGGCAAGTCGTTCCCTTGGAAACCTGTGACGCGATAATGTAATCTCGGCCATTGATCTGCACACTTGATCAATGGTCCACGTTGTGTCGCTGGGTTGTAGTTGCATTTCCCATAAGGCTGCCTCCGATACACTCGGCCAATGCGATATCGCCGAACCCTTCGATGCGATCTGCCGATTTGATCTGGCCTATTGATCGGTCTAATCCGACGGCTCTGATTCAACAATACTTCAACCTTCGCTTTACTTTTTTTTTCCACTATTCTTCATGGTTTTTCTCTGCGATAATGTTTTCCGACAGTTTTAGAGACTAAGACTTAGAGGTTTTAGGATCCATTTTGGATCATGCCTTCCCACTGAAAAGCTTTTAGACCACCAAAAGTTGGTTTTTAGGCATCGATCAAGTGAGGATACAACTCCCTCACTTGTTTAACTTATATCTATCGTGCTTTGCCTGGATTTGAGCCTTTGAGCCCTACTCTTAGGTACTCAACATCCCCTCGACGCATAGTTCTCACCTTCCTGTCCAGAAATGTGTCTTCCTATAACTCTTTGAGATATTCCGGAAACAGATCCTCAATAGAAGGCAATTGACTTTGATCTTCAGGATCTTCAATCATTGATGGTTAATAGAATCTCAAGTTTTCTGCATTAACGACTAAATAGATCTGCATATAAGCTGGTAAATCAAAGTGAAAAACGTTTTCACCAATTTTATCAAGTATCTTGAAAGGTCCATATGTTATTGGTTTTAGCTTCTTACCTTCACCCTACATTTTGTCTTTGCTGATGTACAGCCAGACTTGATCACCAAATTGAAAACTATGCTCGACCTGATGCTTGTCATGTCTTGCCTTGTACTTGGCTTGACTTCTTTCCAGTTGTTCCTGTATTTCCTGGTGAATTTCCTAGATTTTTTCAATGAACTTGGTTGCTTTGTCCACATCACTATGTCCATCAACTGCTATGTCTTTAACAAAGACAAAATCCAAGGGAGACTTTGGTATAAAACCAAAACAAGTCTCAAAAGGAGATCTCTTGGTAGAAGTGTGCTTGGCACGGTTGTAAGCATGCTGCACATAACACAAATGCTCATCCCAAAGCTTGGGATGCTTGCTGCAATAGCCTCTGCGTAACTAGATCACTGTTCTGTTGACCACCTCTGTCTGACCATCTGTTTGTGGATGAAATGCTGTGCTCTTCTTCAACTTGGTGTCCATAAACTCCCATAAACTTTACTAAAACTTCCGAATAAATCGAGAATCTCGATTAGATATAATAGAAGTGGGTAAACCAAAATGAACTCATACATTCTGAAAGAAAAACTTTGCTATTTGTTCAACTATAACCTGCTTGTTACAAGGTATCAAAATACACATTTTATTGAACTTATCCACAACAACATACAAATAGTCATGACCTTTTCTAAATTTTGGTAATCCCCCAACAAAATCCATGGAAACACTTTCCCAAGGACGAGAAGGAATTGGAAGTGGAGTGTACAAGCCTAATTTTCTATTACTGGGCTTTCTTGTAGCACACATAGTACACCCTTTGATATATCTAGAAACTGTGTCATGCATTCTCGACCAATAACAAAACCTTTGCAATTGTGAAACTATTTTACTTACACCAAAATGCCCTGATATTAGAGAAGTATGTGCTTCTCAAATTATGTTAACTCTTTCAGTTTGTGGAATGCATATCTTTCCTAAATGATATAAGAGTTGGTCCTTTACATAATAATCCAATTCTTCTACTTGCTTTCCATGACTTAAAATTGCATATACATCTTTAAAATATACATCTTCAGCATATTGTTCAATGTAACTTTCGTGCATTACTGAGTTATGCTAAAATATAGTAGATGCATTTATGATTGGTCTTGATAACATGTTTGCAACCTTGTTATGTATGCCCTTCTTATATCTGATGACAAGATGAAATTGCTGTAGAAAACCCATCCACCTATAATGTCTTGATTGCTGCAATTTAGTTTGTGAGTGCAAATATTGAAGTGGTTGATGATCTACGTGTATGATTGTTTCCTTACCCATTAGGTAATGTTTCTAATTTTTCACACTTTGTACTAATGCATACAATTCTTTATCATATGTGGGATAATTAACTACTTCATAATTAAATGTCTCAGAATGATAGCATATCGGTTTTCCGTGTTGCATCAACACTGCTCCCATGGTATAGTCTTTGGCACCTGTCTCAATCTCAAATGGATGTTAAAGATCTGGCAGTGCTAGTACTTGTGCTATACTGATTTTCTCTTTTAAGGTGTTGAAGGTTTTCTGCTGTTTTCCTCCTCACTAAAATACTTATTTCAATCCAGTTAAAGAATGTAATGGAGCTGCAATCAATGAAAAGTTAGCAATAAACTTTCTCTAGTATTGTGCTGCCCCTAGGAAACTCCTAAACTTTGTAGCAGATTTGGGCTTAGGCCAGTTCACAATGACTTCAACCTTAGAGGGATCTATCTTCAATTCACCACCCCCTACAATATAACCCAAATAATTTAAAGATGTTTTGCCAAATTCACATTTTGATAGTTTTAAAGATTTTCTCTCTTTAAAACATCTAAAGTCTGGTTTACATGCTTCACATGGTCTTCCCATGTCTTACTAAAAACAAGAATGTCATCTAATAAACAATTACAAAGTCATCAATAAATGTTCTGAGTACATCATTCATAACTCTCATAAATGTAGCAGGAGCATTAGTTATGCCAAAAGGCATAACCAACCATTCATATAGTCCTTGCTTTGTCTTGAAAGCAGTCTACCATGCATCTTGTTCTGCAACTCTAATGTGATGATAATCACTTCGTAAGTCTAACTAAGAAATGTAAACTGATTCTTTCAATTGATCTAATAAATCATCAATATGAGGAAGAGGATAACGATTCTTGATCGTTATTTTATTTAGTGCTCTATAATCAATGCACATTCTCCCCAAACCATCTTTCTTTCTCACCAGCACGATTGGAGATCCACGTGGTGATGTGCTTGGTCATATAAACCCTTTATCGAGCAACTCCTGTACCTGCTTCTTTATCTCTGGATTCTCTAAAGCTGACAACTTATACATTCCAATGTTAGGTAATGGAGCATCTAGCTGCAAACAAATATCATGTACTATTTCTCGCTTGGGTGGCAGACCTTTTGGTTCTTGAAATAGAACATCACACTCTGAAACAACTTTAACTAAATCAACTTTCTGTTTAGAATCACAACCTTCAAATGCATTGGATTTTTCAGGATCCTTTTCCTTTACAACCATTAGTGAAAACTGCTTACTTGAATTCACAATTCTTTTCATCTGCCCTGAGTTTATGAGAGAATAGTTATCTCTGAGTTTATGAGCTCTTACAATGTATTCTATTCCATCTTTAGTGAGTTGATACTTATTATCAGCTCTATAGAAAATAGCTTTCCTATCATACAAGTATGGACTTCCCAAAACAATACCACATATATCCAATGGAACTATATCTAACTCAACCACATCTACAAATGTTGATCCAATAACAAACCTAAGTTTACATTGTCTCGTTACTTGTAGCTTTGTTTTATCACACACCCAACCTAATGGATATGGCTTCTCATGAGGTTTTGTTTGTAATTCAAACTTCCTTACAATTGTTTCCGAAATCAAATTTAATTGTGATCCACTATCAAATAAAGTATCAATCTTATTGTGCTTGAAAATTACTCTAATATGAAAAAGATCATTTCTTTCCCTCTCATTACTTTCATTATCAACAGATTGTGTAGAATTACTTGTGGATGCTTCAAAATCCTTACCTTTAATACCTGTGGATGTAACTGTTGTTTCATTGCCTGAATCTGATCCCAAGTCTTGTTGAATAGTTGCAACATTCTTTTTCTTCTTTCCACCGAACTTCTTAGGTCTCCATTCTAGATGCAAAAACCAACAGTGTGCCTCATCCTATCCTTCTTTCTTGCAATGAGTGCATGAAGGTTTATCCTTCTGTACAGTGTTTGCTTTCCTCTCCTTCCATTTCAGTTTCTTCTTTTCCTTTTGCTTACAAAATATTTAGATGATCCCCCAATCTCTGGGTTTACATTCTTACCTCTAGCTTCTAGATGTGTGGCTTGAATTGATACATCATCTAAGCTAGTGGGATTAAACATGATAATAGTATGCTTTAAATAGCTATGAAGACCACCTATATACTTCAATAAAGTCTCAGGTGAACCTAATGATATACGTAGAGTTAAATCTCTCTTTCTGAATTCCTGAGTATAACTTTGTACACTCTAACCCTTCCACTGACGAAGAGTTTGCTAACTCATCATTGCCTGCTTCATGTAAGCTAAAGGATAGAATTGCTTTTTAATAGCAGAAACAAATTCATTTCAAGTAGAAATGATTTTACCATGTTTTTGTAGATCAGCTTGTGTCTTGCCTTCCCACCATACTAGTGCAATTCCTCCAAGTCGAAGGCTAGCCAGCTGATTCTTCTTCCTTTCTGAATCAACGTTATATACTGTGCAATATACATCAATTTGTCTTATCCAATTATCTAGCTTTTCTGTGTTAAGTTCTCCATCATAAATTGGCAAATCAAACTTCACATCTAATTTAATCAAATAAGTTTTCTTCTTCTTCCTAGAAGAGCTAGAAGATGATGAGGATGACGAAGGTGATGATGGAGGAGATGGTGGAGAAGGCATTTCTCCTCTTCCTTTGCCTTCTGGAGGGGCAACTACAAAAGGTTCCTATACTCCTTTGTTTGGTTTAGGTGTTGAAGTGATTTCACCTAGACCCTTCTTAAATTCCAAATACATCTCTTCCACTATTGCTCAGATTGTCATAAAAATTTCTATAAACTGAGATTATGATCCCAATAGAGCTTCTTCTACCATTCTCTGAGAATAAACTCTTCCAATCTTTGGATTAGTCTCAACAAGTTCTCCTTTTCCTAGTCTGAGCTTTAATCTAGTTAGCATTGAAAATCCAACACAAGCTTGTTTAACCTTAACAAAACCAAATTCTCTGATACCACTTGATCTGAAAATGAGATCTTAAATCAATATTAAGGTATTACAGACTCATGTGCAAGAATTCCTATACTATTTAGTGCAAGGGATCGAAAAGATTGCGAATAATATAGACAATGAACAGTTATAAAACATAATAAACATACACATCAACACAACAAATAATCAAGGAGTTCACCAGACTTCCTGGCTATGTCTCCTGAACCAACTTTTAGTGTCAACCTCTATATTATGACTTGAAGAGTAGAATATTACAAGTGTAAGCTCAAATAGAGTCTCAACACAACAGTGGCAAAACAACATGGATTTACTCGAAATCCTCGAGTCTAAAAGAGTGCACAAACTCTCTCTCTTACTCTCTGTCTTCTGTTTTTTCTTGCTCTCTTCTCTGTCCCTCATCCTTTGCTCTGCCATTGTATGGATTTTAAACCTATTGACCCTGTCTGTTCGCCTTCCCTCCTCGGGCTTTTTGGCCCTGCCTGCTGCCTGTTCAACTCCCTATCGAGTGTTAAACAATCATTGTAAAATGCTTAAGGTATGGCGGCCACCTATTTTCAAATGGAAAGACTGGCGCGGTGAAAAATCTCAAAGAATTGCTTTTTTGTTTACACAGAGAAATACACAGGAAAAACTCCAAAATAGAGGAATCAGATGGCTGTTATGCCTCATCCGTTATCGGTCCTTTGGCATCCCAAACCATAGATCTGTTCTCATCCGGCAGTTCACATCCGTCTCGATCATCCAACTTGCTCGTGCATTCTGCACCGTTGATCTGTGACCATTTGATCTAACGGATGATGTGCATTTCGCATGACTTACTTGCACGGAGATCACCCACCTGAAAACGTAGTTTTCTCTCTCCTTGCTGCATGCTACGTGTTGGTCAGTGTATGAAATCAAGCAGAGCTCGTGCAATACCACTTACCACTTGAAGCCCGCCTGAAATGCTTTTTACGACGTAACCCAAATAACATAAACTTGCATTCATAAATCTTTTCGGGTCCGTGTTTTGTCGTTGTAGTGCCATATGCCATGTCTCCTTTGTATTTCGGTTTTATAATGGAAATACACCAATACATAGAAAAAACCCGACAAACACTTTTATATCGGAACTCAAAATTTGTAGAGCTGCATTTATAAACCCTTTTGGGTCCGCCTTGATCGCTATCACAAATTGCACGGGCTATGGGTGTTCGCCCCTTTGTATTGTTGCGGTGTGATATATCGCAATCACATATCGCATGGTCTTTGGACCTTTGGTAAGTCCTTCCATTGGAAACCTACGATGCGATAATGTAATCTCGGCCATTGATATGCGCGCTCGATTAACAGTCCACGTCGTGTCGCTGGGTCGCAGTTGCATTTCCCATAAGGCTACCTCCAGTACACTTTGCCGATGCGATATCGCCAAACCCTTCGATGTGATCTGCCGATTTGATTTGGACCATTGATCGGTCCGATCTGACGGCTCTGATTCAATGATACTTCAACCTTCTCTTTACTCTGTTTTCCACCATTCTTCATGGTTTTTCTCTGTGATAGTGTTTTCCAATAGTTTTAAAGACTTAGACTTAGAGGTTTTAGGATCCATTTTGGGTCACAACCCCAAACCATATCATGTAAAGCATTGGGAGGAATTAACACTCCTCAAACTCTCAATATAGAAGGATATATCAAGAAGAAAAAGGTAATAGTGATTGATTTGCGTAGTACCCATAATTTTATTAATTGTAAGATAGCTAAGGAATTGAATTTCTTCCTATATCCAGCACAAGGTGTCAAGTGATGGTTGCAAATGGAAGAACTATAAATTTCTTTAGAAAGTGCCATAATGTGAAGGTAACCATGGGGGAATATGTATTGAATAGTCCAATGCTTTACATTCCAATGGGTGGTTTTGATGTTGTACTAGGAGTCCAATGGTTACAATCTTTGGGGATGATAGCTTTCAAATTTCAAGAAATTTTCTTGATGTTTTTTTGGAAAGGAAAGAAAGTTGAATTAAGGGGTATTGTAGAGAAACATGGAAAGATAATAATTTGTAATGGCATGACAAATATTCTGAAGAAATAAGAATAGGGCATAATTTCACAATTATGTTCACTAGGGGTTCAAACATCGAAATCATCTATTTCTCCAGATCTCCAAAAAGTCTTGGACAATCATTCTAAGGTGTTTGAGACTCCCAAAGGCCTCCCACCTATTCGTGTTCATGATCATGTGATACCCTTGATTCCAGGAAGTGTTCCTCCAAACATCAAAACTTACATATATCCTTATGCCCAAAAGAGTGAAATTGAAAGTATGGTTGCAAAAATTCTAGAGGTTGGTATAATTCAACCTAGTCAAAGTTATTTCTTATTTCCAGTAGTATTGGTGGCATAAGAAGGATGGATCATGGTGTATATGTCCAGATTATAGGGAGCTCAAGAAGCTCACTATTAAAAATAAATTTCCCATTCCCGTCATTGATGAATTGTTGGATGAAATACATGGATCAATTTACTTCACCAAGTTGGATCTTCGTTCAAGATATCATCAAATTAGAGTGAAGACCGAAGACATTCGAAAAACAACATTCAAAAATCATTAGGGTCATTATGAATTTTTGGCCATGTATTTTGGCCTTCCTAATGCACCTTCCACATTTAAAAGTTTGATGAATTCCATTTTCAAACCCTTCCTTAGAAAATTCGTGTTAGTATTTTTTATGATATACTAATCTACAACAAGTCTTGGAAGGATCATGTTTAACATGTTGACAAGGTGCTCAAACTTTTGGCAGAGAAATAATTATATGCGAAAACTTCCAAATGTTTCTTTGGAGTATAGGAGGTGGAATATTTGGGTCATATTGTATCTCATGAGGGTGTTAAGGTAGACCCTAACAAATTTACATCGATTAAGGAATGGAAAGTCCCTACAACCATAAAGTATCTTTGAGGATTTCTCAGGTTGACAGGTTATTATCGCAAGTTTGTTAAGAATTATGGTAGAATAGCGGCACTTATAACATCATTACTAAAGAAAGATGCATTTTCCTAGACTCCAAAAGCAAAAAAGTCCTTTAAACATTTTAAAGAGGCAATGTGTCAAGCACCGGTCTTAGATACAACAGACTTCACAAAAACTTTTATTATAGAATGCGATGCTTTAGGAAATGGAATTGATGTTGTTTTAATGCAGGAAGGAAGACCCATTTCTTTTGAAAGTCATTCAATAAAAGGAAAGTATTTACACACACGCCTATTTATGAGAAGGAAATGTTGGAAATATTACATGCACTAAAGCAATGGTGACCTTACCTAATGGGAAGACACTTCAAGGTAAACACAAATCATGATAATCTTAAATACTTTTTGGAACAGATATTATATTTAGAAGAGTAGCAAAAATGGGTGACAAAGATGTTGGGTTATGACTTTGAAATCATGTACAAAAAAGGGAAGTAAAATATTGTTACAGATGCACTCTCAATAAAGGATGAGGATGTGGAAGCATTGCTTTGTGCCATTTTTTATTATCCAACCTGAGTGGATAACTAAAGCAAGATATGAATGGAAGAATTTTGAAGAGGTGTGGTCACTCATTCAAAAGTTGCAATAAGATTCAAGTACATCTGATACATTTAGCTAGAAAAATGATTCATTATGGTACAAAGATCACTTATATCTTTGTAACAATTCCCAACTTTTGGAATTATACACCTCTCCCTAAGAGGGAACTTGGGAATTTTAAAAACTTACCATAGGGCCAAGAAGGGATTTTTTTGGGATGACTTTATGACGCAGACAGAAATAATGGTTTCAGAATACCTTTGGAACAAGACGAAAACAATGCATTTGCGCTTTATAGATAGAAATGTTCGCGATTCACCGGAGACCACGATCTAACTAAACCGACGGTCCAGATTAAATCGCATCATCACAAGTCGCAAGTCGCAAGTCACAAGGGTCTTTCTCCAGAGCTTCCCTTTGTTAAAGTCCCAATGCGATTTATCGCGTCGATCGCTTATCGACAATCGCTACTTTCCCCGGCTTAAGGCCTTATCACCCCCACTCAAATGTTCTGATGCGATATGTCGGCAGTCGCATGTCACGATGTTTCAAGGGTGGGGCCTTTACCATACACCACTCTGATATTGCATTGCGATAGGTAATGGTTCACGGACCCGACAAGTTACAAAAGTTCTGTGTATAACATTTCAAATCCGATTATGGATCCGCTAAGTGTTTTGCACTAATTCTTAGTGTAACTTGGATTTTTGCTTGCAGGACCAAAACCATTTCAAATAACTTCGCTGATCTGATCTCGGTGATCCAACGGTTGGGATTAAAGTGGCATCAACCAATGATATTTCTATAAAAAGCCTCCGACTTCTATCAATCCTGTGATTTAGGTGTGAAATATAAAAAACAAAGGAATAATCACTCTATCCCGAATACAAATAATATGAAAGCATAACAAGGATTTCTGTAGGATTGATAGTTAATCACACGCACAACATCATTTATTCATAATAAAAATAGTTAAAGAGTCTTGGCCTTGGCCTGATTACACAAATAAAAGACGTCTGTTTCAAAATAAAATCCACACACTATTCTTGCTTTCTCTCCACACAATCCTCCCTTCATTACATTTTTTTCCCTTATTTTTATGAATCAAATATCACTCTATTCTGTGCCTAACAACTCAATCCCTATTTTTAATCAATCTAACAACAAATCTCTAATTCCTAGCTCTACCACACACCTATGCTAACAACTTATCTTTGAACCTAAAATAAGACAATTTATAACTATTACAATAAATGAAATACAACTCATTTATTGAGAGATCCAACCCTCTCGGTAAAAACTGACTCTTGACCAATCAGGTCAATGAAATTCAACTTGTTTAGCCATAATATGTGAACAAAATTTCACATTGTTGGCTAATTCCAGATGCTCCTGCATCAGAATCTTGGGGAAGAAAAGAATCATCCTTCAAACTATCAGGACTTACTCAATACTTCTGCATTTCTACTGTTGTCAACCACCTAGCATTCTCCGCTGGTTTCCCTTTCCATTTGACTAGATATTGGAAATAAGTCTGCCCTTTAGTTCTTTTGGATACTCTTTTCTCCAAAATAACTTCCACTTCTTTCTTAGCTTTCTTTGGTATTTGTTCTTCCCAGTTCACAGTTTGAACTTGATCTCCTATAATTTCCTCCTGTAGCTCTGTCTCTGCCTCTTTGTATGGATACAAATCTGCAATATTGAAAATAGGTGATATTCCAATCCCTTCTGACAACTCAATTTCATATGCATTAGCTGAAAACTTTCTTACAATTCTACATGGTCCTATCTTTTTCATTTTCAGTTTATTGTAAGTCTTAGTAGGAAATATTTCTTCTCTCAAATACACCATCACTAGATCTCCCACTTGAATTTCTTTCTCTCTTCTTTTCATATCTACCCTCTGTATTTGCCGCTACTTTCTTGCAATTTGCCTTTGACATCTTCTTGTAGTCTCTGCATCTGTTCTGCAAACTCTTCAGCTTTTGCACTTCTTGTCTCTTGTTTACCCAAATTTCTAAGCTCATACACACCTCTTGGATTCATTCCAAAAATAATCTGAAATGGACTCATTCCAATACTTCGGTTTGGAGTATCATTATAAGCAAATTCAGCCCGAGCTAGTGCTAAATCCCACTGCTTAGGATTTTGATACACTAAGCTTCTCAATATGTTTCCCAAGCTCCTATTTACTACTTCAGTCTGTCCATCTATTTGAGGATGGTATGCTGAAAAAAAACTGAGGTTAGCTCCCAGTTTCTTCCAAAGAGTTCTCTAGAAATGTCCTACAAACTTTGTATCTCGATCAGACACAATACTTACAGGTAACCCATGTAATCTTACAATTTCTGAAAAAAATAGATTAGCTATATGTGTTGCATCACTAGTCTTCTTACAAGAAATGAAATGTGCCATCTTGGAGAATCTATTTACTACAACATAAATGGAATCATTCCCTCTCTGGGTTTTTGGTAATCCCAAAGCAAAATCCATGCTAACTGCATCCCACGGTCGGTTTGGTATTGGAAATGGATGATACAATCCTGTATTTTGGCTCCTTCCTTTAGCATGCTGACATATCTTGCACTTATCAACAAATTTCTTAACATCAGTCTGCATTTTTGGCCAATAATAAAAAGCATTCACTTGAGCAAAGGTTTTATCGTGTCCAAAGTGACCAGATAATCCTCCACTATGTTTCTCCTTTATTATGTTTTCCCTCATAGAACATTTGGGAATACACAACTTGTTGCTTTTAAACAATAAGCCTCCTTGAATGAGATAATCTAACTACTGACTTCTGTTATGAACGATTGGATTTTGAACTGTTGTATAGATATCTCTGAAATCTGCATCATCTTTGTACATTTCAATCATTTCCTCATATCCTACAACACCCACTTTGAATTCTTGCACAATAAAACTTACCCTGCTTAATGCATCAACGACTTTATTTGACTTACCACTCTTGTGTTTTATCACAAAAGTAAAGCTTTGCAAAAATTCTACCCACTTGGCATGTTTTTGGTTCAGTTTCGGCTGGTTGGTAATCCCAAAACAAAATCCATGTTAACTGCATCCCACAGTCGGTCTGGCATTGGCAATGGATGATGCAATCTTGTATTCTGGCTCCTTCCTTTAGCATGCTGACATATCTTGCACTGTCAACAAATTTCTTAACATCTGTCTGCATTTTTGGCCAATAATAAAAAGCATTCACTTGAGCAAAGGTTTTATCTTGTCCAAAGTGACCAGATAATCCTCCACTATGTTTCTCCTTTATTATGTTTTCCCTCATAGAACATTTGGGAATACACAACTTGTTGCTTTAAAACAATAAGCCTCCTTGAATGAGATAATCTAACCAATGACTTCTATTATGAACTATTGGATTCTGAACTGTTGTATAGATATCTCTGAAATCTGCATCATCTTTGTACAAATCAATCATTTCCTCAAATCCTACAACACACACTTTGAATTCTTGCACAATAAAACTTACCCTGATCAATGCATCAACGATTTTATTTGACTTACCACTCTTGTGTTTTATCACAAAAGTAAAGATTTGCAAAAATTCTACCCACTTGGCATGTTTTTGGTTCAGTTTCAGCTGGTCATTGATGAACTGTAAGGCATGATTGTCCAAATACAATATGAATTCTTTTGGCAGCAAAGAATGTATCCATTTCTTCAAGGCTTGTACAATAGCGTAAAACTCTTTATCGTAAGAAGCATATTTCTTCTTTGCTTCATTCAATTTCTCACTGAAGTACGATATTGGTCTTTGTTCCTGACTCAGAACTGTGCCAACTGTAACTCCACTAGCATCTGTTTCAACTTGAAATACTTTTTCAAAATCAGGCAAAGCTAAAATTGGTTCTTCTGTGATTTTCCTCTTCAGAAATTTAAAATTTTTGTTTGCTACTTCTATCCACTTGAATGGTTGATTGATCTCCTTAATTGTTTCAAGGATTGGTGCACAAATTTGACTAAAGCCTTTGATAAACTTTCTATAAAAACTTGCAAGACCATGGAAGCTCCTTACCTCAAATGTATTTTTGGGAATAGGCTAGTTCCAAATTACTTGGACTTTCTCTGGATCCATTTTCAATCCTTCTTTAGAAACTACAAATCCCAAGTAAATTAATTCTTCCTTCATGAAACTACATTTCTTCAGATTTATCAATAGTTTCTCTTTCTGTAGAGTTCTTAGAACCAACTTAAGTGCTCTAGATGTTCTTCTTTACTTTTACTAAAAACTAGAATATCATCAAGATAAACAATAACAAACTTGCCTGCATATTCCTTCAAGAATTCATTCATTAATCTCATGAACGTGCTAGCTACATTAGTGAGTCCAAAAGGCATCACTAACCACTCATACAACCCACTATTTGTTTTAAATGCAATCTTCCATTCATCGCCTTCTCGAATTCTTCTTTGATGATATCCACTCTTCAAATCTATTTTAGTAAAATATTTTGATCCACTCAAGCAATCCATTAAATCATCCATGCGTGGCAAAGGAAATCTATACTTGATAGTGATCTTCTTTATGGCTTTGGAATCTATGCACATACGCCATTCTCCTCCTTTCTTTGGACTGAGTATTGTTAGTACAACACATGGAATAGGACTTTCTCTGATTAGCCCCTTACCCATCAGCTCCTGCACTTGTCTTCCAACTTCTCCGTTCTATTGAGGAGTTAATCTGTACGCTGCTTATTTGGCAAACTCGCTCCTGGTATTAGATTAATATGATGAGTAATACTCCTGATTGGTGGTAACGCATTTGGCAACTCATCCACAATAATATCAACGAAATCATCTAATAGAATTTTAACCCCTTCAGGCAAATCATCCAAGTTTGTGGAAGTTAAAATTACCTTTGGTCTTCCCACAATAGCAAAATGCAACTCCTCGTTTTTCACTACTTCCTGTAGCAGCTCCTTTCCACTTATCAGCATAATACTACTTCCAGGTGTTCCTTTGTCAGCGTCATCCTTCAATGGCAAGAATGTATGTTTAGTTCCATCCTTCTCTAGAGAATAAGTGTTTCTCCTCCCATCATGAATAGCTTTTCGATCAAATTGCCACAGTCTTCCCAGTAATACATGGCATGCATCCATGGGCATCACATCACATAATATCACATCTTTATACATACCGATTTGTATCTCAACCTTGCATTGTTCTGTCACAATAATCTAATGTCCCTTCTGTAACCATGACACTCTGTAAGGAGTAGGGTGTATTGTCTTTGCTAATTTGAGCTTTGCTGCCATCTCTGTAGAAACAAGGTTGTCAGTGCTTCCACTGTCAATTATTACTTTACAACACTTACCTTTTGATTTACAGGTAGTTCTAAATAAATTCTTCCTCTCTGCTGGTTCTTCAATCTCCTTCTTTGTCTTAAGCAAAGTCCTTCTCAATAACATGGATTCTCCTACTTTAGGGGATTCTTATTTTTCCATAAGTCGAGGTGATTCTGGCTTTGCCTCAACCATATTCGCATTCCTCTGACTTGCTGGTTTATTATGAGGGCAGTCCCACGACACATGTCCCCATTCTCCACATGTATAACACCAAATATCTCTTCCTCGGCCTCTTCCTCTGGGTGCAAATCTTCCTCTGTTAAATTCTCCTCGCTGTGGTGATCTACTACTTGAACTTCCTGCTTCATGCTAATGTTGTTGTCCCCTTGGTCTGGTAGTTTCTTTACCTCTTAGTGAGCTTCTTCCTCTATTCCTCTGATTCTGTTTTTTCAATATCTTCTCTTCTGCCTTCAAACTTGCTTGATAGACATCTTCAATAGTCTTCAGACTTAACAAGCTAATCTCGTCTTGTATGTCGTACCTTAAGCCATTGATATATCTAGCTACCTTTTCCATGTCATCTTCTGCATGTCCTGCTCTAATACTCAATCTATAAAAATCTTATGTATATTCTTTAACAAACATTCCTTTTTGCCTTAAATTCTGCAATTGTTTGAAAAGATTTAACTGATAATCCTTAGGAATAAATTTGGCTTTCATTTTACTCACCATTTTGTCCCATTGCTTGATCTTGGACTTTCCTTTCCTCGTTCTGGATGTTTGTAGCTCATCCCACCAGATAGTTGCATGACCCCTCAATCTGGTAATTGCAAACTTCACCTTCTTTTTGTCGCCAGCTTCCTCTTCATAGTCAAAATATTTGTCCAATGAATTGATCCAATCCATTAGCTCTTCTGCGTTTAGACTCCCTTCATACGTAGGAAATTCCACCTTTGGTTTTCCTCCTACTTTTGCCAACATCTTGACGACTTTGGTAGTTTCATTTTCTTCTTCTCCTTCCTCCTCAAAATATTCTTTTGCAACACTATCATCTCCTTCATCAGGTGATCTTCTATGGGCAGTCTCCATAGTGTCCATCCTTGTACGTAGACTTTAGATCTCCTCTAACAGAACTACATTTGCTTCAGGTCTTCCTCAACCAATGCCAGCTCCTCTCCTTGGCAACATTTCTGCTGAAATCAACCTTAACTTCTACTTTGATACCACAAATGACGTAGGCAGAAACAATGGTTTTAGAAATCTCAACCTTCACCCCACTGTTCACCCGTTTTACACAATTCTGCCTTTTTCCTTTAGAATCAGAATACCTTTGGAACAAGGCCAAAACAACCTTAACTTATGCTCTGATACCACAAATGATGCAGACGTAAACAATGGTTTCAGAAATCTCAAGATTCACCCCACTGTTCACCCGTTTTACACAATTCCGCCTTTTGCCTTTAGAACCAGAATACCTTTAGAACAAGGCCAAAACAATGCATTTGCGCTTTATAAACATAATTGTTCATGATTCACCGAATATCACGATCTAACTAAACTGATGGTCCAGATTAAATTGCATCATCGCAAGTCGCAAGTCACAAGGGTCTTGATCTGGAGCTTCCCTTTGTTAAAGTCTCGATGCGATTTATCGCGTCGATCGCTTATCGAAAATCACTGCTTTCCTCGGCTTAAGGCCTTATCGCCCCCACTCAAATGTTCTGATGTGATATGTCGGCAGTCACATGTCACAATGTTTCAAAGGTGGGGCCTTACTATACACCGCTCCGATATTACAATGCGATAGGTAATGGTTCACGGACCCGAAAAGTTACAAAATTTCTGTGTATAACATTTGAAATCTGGATTTCAAATCCGCTAAGTGTTTTGTGCTAATTCTTAGTGTAACTTGGATTTTCACCTGCAGGACCAAAACTGTGTCAAATAAATTTGCCGATTCGATATCGCTGATCCAACAGTTGGGATTAAAGCAACATCAACCAATGATAATTCTATAAAAAGCCTCCAAATTCTATCAATCCTGTGATTTAGGTGTGAAACATAAAAAAAAACAAAGGAATAATCACTCTACCCTGAATACAAAGAATCTAAAAGCATAACAAGGATATCTGTAGGATTGATAATTAATCACACGGACAACATAATTTATTCATAATAAAAATATTACAGAGTCTTGGCCTTGGCCCGATTACACAAATAAAAGACCTCTGTTTCAAAATACAATCCACACACTATTCTTGCTCTCGCTCCACTCAATCCTCCCTTCATTACATATTTTTCCCTTCTTTTTATCAATCAAATATCACTCTATTTTGTGCCTAACAACTCAATCCCTATTTTCAATCAATCTAACAGCAAATCTCTAATTCCTAGCTCTACCACACACTTATGCTAACAACTTATCTTTGAACCTAAAATAAGATAGTTTCTAACTATTACAATAAATGAAATACAACTCATTTATTGAGAGATCCAACCCTCTCGGTAAAAACTGACTTTTGACCAATCACGTCATTGAAATTCAACTTGTTTAGCCACAACATGTGAACAAACTCTCACATTGCTGGCTAATTCCAGATGCTCCTACATCACCTTAAATCTAATATGTAGAAATTTGTGGTAGAATTTTTGGTATTACAACAAAATAAAGTTGAAACAGTTAAGACCCTGGGTATGCTACAACCTTTAGCCATTCCAAGTCAGCGTTGGGAGGATGTATCAATGGATTTTATCATAGGTTTACCCAATTCTGAAGGAAAGAGTGTCATCATGGTGGTAGTTAATATACTTACCGAGTATGCACACATTTTTTTGCATTATATCATCCTTTTAAAGCCAACGCAATTGCTACTGCATTTATGGAAACAATTCAAAAGCTCCACGGAAATCCAAAGATTAAAGTAAGTGAAAGAGATCCCATTTTCACTGGAAATTTTTGGGCGGAATTATTTTCTTGTCTTGGTACTCAATTAGCTCATAGCTCATCTTGTCATCCTCAATATGATGGTCAAACTGAGATAGTGAAGAAATGTTTAGAAGGATATATTTGTTGCTTTGTATCTAACAAACAAATATAATGGGTCAAGTGGTTACCTCTAGCTGAATGATGGTATAATTCTTCCTTCCATATTGCAGCAAAAATGACCCCATTTATGGCACTTGATAGATATCATCCACCATCCATCGCAACGTATTTAAGAGAAAAGTCTAAGGTTCAAGTAGTGGAAGATCACATCGAGCATCAACAACAAGTTCTCCAACTCTTAAAGATAACCTCACCCTGGCGTGGAATCGAATGAAACAACATGCATATTAGCATCGTAGTGAAAGAAGTTTTGAGGTAGGTGACTGGGTATTTTTATGGCTACAATCATACAAAAAAATGTCTCTCAAGTAATCTAATAAGGATAATATATTATCACCCTGTTAGAGTCCTATAAAGTTTTATAGGTTTGCTTGATTATAGCTTATCATTATTATGTTTGAGATGTTGTAAATAGTATTTCTTCCTATAAATTATTTCCAAAGAGACACCAAGTATTATGACTCAAGGAGATTTTTGCATGACAATTTTTGGATCAGATCAGACTGCAAGTGTTTACATCAGAAAGTTCTCAGAAGCAACTTTCCAATGGTATATCCTATATGCAAATCCGATTCCTGGATTGAAAGACATGCCAGAACAAAGTTGAACTTTGAAAGTAGATAAAGGCTCGTGAACTATTTATGCTACAATTTTAAATTATATTTGCATCCATCCTTTGTGAAAAATATTTCCCCCATTTGAATATGCGATATGATTTTTAACTCTAGCTGGGACCCACATAACCACCGCTCATTTCCATATTTCCATTAACCCAATCATGCCCATTTTACGTCTATTTCCATAAACTCTAGCCTTAATCCATTTTTCCTCTTGTTTATAATAATTCCCAAACCATAACCATATTCCATTATCCCTTGTTTATTTAAATACTTAAAATTTAGCCGTGTTCTCCATTCCCCTTTATTTATGCAATAAATTAGACCCACCAGCCACATGTCGCCATACGATCCCGCTATTGCATATCGCATGAAACAAGAAAACAGTCACCCGTCACCCTCCTCCACCTGTGATTGAGATAAGCTCTCCCCTTCTTGATTACGATTGTGCTATCACAAATTTCCTTTCCCCTTTGCTGATATTGCATATCGCACATTCCTTCCTCCCGATTGCGATATTGTAAGTCGTGTAATGCTTCTGCTCGCTGATTACGATATCGCAAAGTCCCTCCTCCAATGATATCACTCCTCCGCCTATAATTCACGCTCACCAATATCGCAAGTCTTCCTTGCCGATTATGATAAGTCTTCTGCTCGCTGATTGCGATAAAGTCTTGCATGTTGATTGAAATATCACAAGTTTCGTCCCCTCACCAATTGTGATATCACAAGCGAGGATTGCACCAGTCTTCAACCCCTCCTCTACCAGCCCCTTTCTGATTGCAATGCGAGAAAGCCCCGACGGATGTGATATTTTATACAATGGATTCAGAGGGCTTTCAGGTCCATTTATTGGGAAAGTCCCGGTTAACGACACACATCTCCTTGCTCCCGGTCGCATCACCTTTTTCATCGGATGACTCCCAAGCCTTTTTAGCCCCCCTGCCATGTATCCTTTATCGACAAGGGGGGGGGTTTGAAAAAGTAGTTCCCTGTCGGGCCCTGCTGCTATGTGTCTCTCTCATATTATTTTGCACCCCCCCTCACTTACCACAAACCACTCACACCCCCCTTCGAAAACTTGACTCCATCTCCACTTCATCTCCCGGCCTCCATCCACAATGTGCCAACCCAGCCATGGATGTCCATTGTCCCAATAACATATATGTTTCCCCCAATCTCTAGTTGCCACATGGCCCTTTCTTGTTCATTGATTTATGATTATAAGTGAAATCAACCCCTGGTTTTCTCAATGCAATAGATATGCATGATCCAAAAGTATCGCCCCTTTGCTGCGCATATATTATTATTAAAAACCATTCCTTATTATTGATAATTCCTAAATTTCCCAATCTTCTATAAATGGAATTAAATTAAGGTAAAAGGGGAAAATGACTAAACTAAAATAACAACAGAAGTAACAAAGGAAAAGAAGACAATGCGGACCTTTCCTGCACGTTTTAAGTAGCAAGCAACAAAAAGACAAAGGACAACATTGCACATTCATCACAACAGTCATCAAAATGGAATGCATTGAAAAGTAGGACAACACAACACATCTGCCAACAGGACAAACAACATTGCTCATTTAAAGGGCTAGTGACCACCAGGATTCCTAAAAAAATAGCACCAACACTCAGCCGACTGATATTTTTTAAACAATAAAATCTATTTTTATACTTTTTGTAATAAAATCTTGAATTTTGTTTCAAGATATTTGTAACAAATCTTGATATTTTTCAAGATATTTTAGTTTAGGATTTGTATAAATACTTCATCATTTGAGGTAAGAGATGTTGGCTTTTTCATTCCAAAATGCTATTTTACTTTTCCATTTGATGGGCTGATCAGTAATAAAAAGGACATTCTTCACAGGATTCATGTGTTGGATTATTTGGTGAAGTGCTTCTCTCGCTGCCTATGTGTTTATTTCTTTGTTTCCATACTTATGTTTTCTTAAATTTGAATTATTTTATAGAAAGTTGATGAACAAAATTTGTTGAAAAATGCACTATGATTCTAGATGTGGATAATTTAAATGTTTTCTTTTGATATCATGTTAAATAATTCTTAATTGTTCTTTAACTTCAATTGAACTTATATATTTTCTTCTATCATATTTCATTTAAACATAAAGGATCCAGTTAGTTTAGCTACCTTGCCCTATGAAACTCCTTTGAAAATCTGAAACATATCCACGTTAAGTTGTAGACTCCATAGCCCAATGGAAGTTTCAGGCATTTAATCAGCCAATCAATCTTAAAATCAAACTTTGAACTCTCATAACTAGCCTAATATCTAAATACAGCAAAGTTAAATTTGATAGAGACATCACTCTTTGAGTTTAGGAAGGCTATATCCTGAGCTCCAAAGTGGTTTTGTGGTTACCTCTATGGTTCTCTTTTGCAACCTCAGAAAATTACAAAATGCTAACAAACCCAAGTACTACGGTCCTTACAAGGTGTTGCAAAATATTGGTACTATGGCATACAAATTGGAGCTACCTGCATCTTCCCAAGTACACCCAGTTTTCCATGTTTCATGCTTAAAGAAGGTTATAGGTGATAATCTTCTAGTTCAAACATTGTTTTCAGAACTTGACGAAAAAGGAAAAATCATATTTGAGACCAAAGCAGTCATTGAAACGATAACCTGACAACTACATAATAGATCAATTTCAGAGTATCGCATTAAGTGGAAGAACTTACCTGTTGAAGATTCCATCTGCTGAAGATTCCACATGGGAGAATGAGAATTTTATGCAGAAGTATCCAAAACTAATCAAGTGTTGAGGACGACACTTTTTGGAAGGAGAGGGGCATGTTAGGTCCCTATAATACCAGTGTAGCTCCCATAGTGTTATTGTTGTACCCCATAGAAGCCCACTATTGTTATTGTTGTGCCCTTACATTATTATTGTTATGTAGGCTCTGATTATATTGTGACCTCTTAGATTCCTATATATACAAAGGAGGTCTTGTCATTTGTATCATCCAAGAATTCCTCATTTATGTAGTGTAAAGGAGGTTTGCTCCTCAAAGAGGATAATGTTTAAGTTGTTGATCTATCTATTTGTGAGCTGGTTGCATAACACATAGTCAGTCTTGATCAAAACACAAAGGAACAAAATTTGTTGTATGTGGAATGTCTTAAGCACAACTTGCTTAATGTGAGCCAGATGTGTGATAATGGATATGATGTGACCTTTCGATCCAAGGACTATGAGATCCGCAATATGAAGGATGGAAAACTTGTAGAAAAAGAAATCAAAACTCACAATAATGTATGTGTTTGATGACTCCAGAGTAAGCTGTTATTTAAGAAAGAAAAATGAAGCAAGGTTATGGCACAAGAGACTTCGCCATATGAATTTTGAAAATTTTATAAGAGTCAGCAGACTTGGAGTTTTGAGAGGTCTTCCAACACTATTAAGACTTTAGAACTCAATTTGAAAGTCATGTCAATTTGGTAAGCAGACCATGACTTACTTCAAGTCAAAAGAGTTCTCTTCGTCTAGACTGCTCGGGCTAATTCACACATATATTTGTGGCCCAAATAAAAAAAAAAACCCTAAGAGGATAAAGGTACTTTATGTTTCTCATTGATGATTTTACCAGGGCCACATGGATTGTGCTCTAAGAGAAAAATCAGAAGCATTTAAACATTTAAAAAAATTAAAACTCAAGTTGAAAATGGCATACACTTCAAAAGAGTTTGAAGAATTCTGTGAAGAGCATGGCATCAGGAGAAAATATTCAATGGCTAAAACTCCACAACAAAATGGTGCAGTGGAGAGAAAGAACATAACTGTCACGCGGAATGAGTCGAGGTTACGGACAAGATCGACCTTCCTAGTATCTACTGATATCTAGTGGCAAGCAAGCCAATCAAAAACTATCTTTCTCTAAACATGCAAGTAAAACAAAGGCAAACAAGTGTTTTAGGCCTACCTTGGGTCCAATGCAAGTTTGTGGAAGCCTCGCTCCCTCGCTCCAAATGAGCTTCCTTGAAGTGTATTCTGCAAACAAAAACAAGAAAACAATTAAATAGCACATGAAAAGCCAATATCATAAAGCATATTCATCATAATGATCAAGGAGATTATGAAACAAACCAAATAAGACAATTTGTTGAGAAAAATAAATCTGATTGTATTAATTCAAATGAAGAAGAACTTTACAACCTGTGCCTTGATGCTGTACAAGCTCTTCCCAGGGTCCAACAAGAAGTCTCCTCTACTTTGACAAGCTTCACTCACTCCCCAATGAAGCCAAAAAGGTATGTGATCTCCCCTCTTAAGCTCAAATAGGAAGTCTTGATTTCACTAGCATTTACCCTCAAAAGTTCAGCTTCTAACCTCCCTGGCCACTGACCCAATGCCTCAATTTATAGTGCAATGGAGATCATTTACCAGCTCCTCCTTCAAAGGGATAGAGTCCTCCTCAAAGGGATAGCTCCTCCTATCAAGGGATTAGCTCCTTCTCTTTTGGGATGCATGAACCACCTTGGAGCGAACAATCCACGTCAAAATCCTTCTAGAAACATCTAGAATTAACCCAAAAGTGAGTTTTTAGGATAAACTTGCACCTTTCTGACTTTTACAGGGGTACGCACCCACCCCTTTACAGACAGAGCGTGCAGGTACGCAGGTATTATGAACAAAGGATGCAGGTCTGCAGGTAAAAGTAGGAGAAAGTGCGGAACCAGAGTAATATTGATTTTCAATGTCTTTCTCTCATTTGCAAAGCTTGACATGAAGAGCTAAGGTCTGAGACTTACTTAGGAGGCTAGTATGAGTGATGATAGACCCATACTGACTGCAAATAATCATGGTGACGATATTTTTGTGTAACAGATTGCCCCCTAAAATGCGAAGTCTGTAGTAGATGAGGATTTCATTTATCATTTAAGAAGAGTGAAGTACTTTATCATTTCGAGGATTATCTTGCGGAGGACCCAGTTGGAACCTGTAAAAACATTGAAGTGCAAAATATATATATGAGATCATATCATCGCTGAGGTAGGCATTCCCATACTCAGATCAAAATTGACTAGGAAACAAAAACTGACTAGAAAACTAACTACTGCTCTGATATAGGAATGATCTTGTAACACATCATAAGTATAGACACATGTGGACACAGTATGGACGCAGCCATTTGTTTATGAATAGTCCATAGTATAATGAATATAAAAGTCCTCGCAGCCTGGATGGTTGAAACTAGATCCAGGGTCTTCATTTCTACTTCTCGAAATAGTACGATTCTATCCATGCGAATGAATGTGTCGAAGTCGAACATGGTAGAAACCGCTTGATTACCAGTCAATGGCGTAAACTGTTAACAAGTGTGAGAGAAACCACCAATAATGACAATGGCTCTCAAAGTACTCAGTACAGTCCATGAGATGTGATTAGATGTGTCGATGTCGAACATATCACGGAATCCTTCAATCGAAGGTCAATGATGCAACCTATCGTTGAAGACGAGAAACCTGCCATTGAGGCATGCAGATCCCAAGGTACTAGTGATTTCTAGATCATCTTTCTAGATAAAGAGCTGAAGTCGATAGAAAGCGATCCGTCGTAGGCAAGCCCACAACACGAAATCATAGATCAAGTTTGAAGAAATTTAGTTGCAAGGACTGACTCAGGGATGGTCAAGATGGAATGACAGATATTTTTGCAGATGAATGGCTTATTCACACTGACCTCTTGAACACATAACAACACAACAGATGGTTTGGTGACGATTGACCCAAAGTTAATACCCAGAAACTGGCTGAAGACTTTCAATTTGGTTTGATCAACTATTAGGTAAAGGATTTCCCAACCCAGGTGAATAAAAGTGTCGTGTTCAAGAGTGGTTACAAAGTACGACAAACAGGCTCATTTTTCTCTCTTTTCCCCCACCATTTCTGGCAAGTACCTCTTTATTTTTTACAAGCTTGAGGAGGATAACATATGTTTGATTATAAGCTAACCCTTCGGACGAGTCCAACTTAGTTTAAATTCGAACCCTAAGAAGGAGTGGTCCATTCCTGTTTATAATTGAACAGGTCCTTTACTGTCAAAATTTAACGAGTCCTGTATAGGAGAAACTTGGCGTTTTTCATTTTTAGAGAGTCTGAAAAAACTTAAGAAGACTCCAGGGTTGACTTTTTCGTAAAT
>APFE031021746.1:0-38010 GCA_000404065.3 Pinus taeda
TTTTTCCAGTGACAGTGGCAAAAATGAAGAAAAAATTCAAAAAAAATGAATAATTGGAAAAATTTAAAAAATTTTCCAAAGTCAAAATGAGTCAAATTTTGACATGGAAGTCAAGCAGATGATCAAGGGTGATGTGGCAAGCAATGTGGGGCCCACCACAAAAGGTCTCAGCTCAAAGTCAAAGAAAGTCAACAGAAAGCCAAAGTGCCAAACAAGTCAAAGTTCCACGTTGAAGTTGAGTTCGTAAGTATTGCTGAAGGTCATGTTTGTTTTAATGTAAATCAAATTTGAAATTAAAAAATAAAGAGCAGTTAACGTGGACCCACCTCACCTCAGCCCACCAACAAAAAAAAAAAGAGGCGTATGGCCCAATTCCGTACGGCAATCAAACTCAGCATTTGCATTAGCCTACCATACATAGTTACGCTGGCCCACTCAGCAATACGTTGGCAAATAAAGGGAGCCACGTGGGCAGTCAAATGTTTAACGCAGATTTGGTAGTCAAAAATAATACGTATCACTCAGGCCCAGCAACGCTCGTACGCAGGTTGAGCTACAAGTTTACGGTGGGCAGCTACAACAAAATACACGCAGGTCATACAGCATGTTAACGTGGGTAATTCAGGCAGTTAGAACAGGTATTAACGCAGTTATCTCCAGCATGTTACGTGGCCAGCATGTAACGTAGGTCTGGCAGTCAAAAGGTATGTTAACGTGGGCAGGTAAATACGTGGGCACCCACAGCGCATCTATGCAGGTCAGCAATAACATATATGGGCAGCCAGCAATAAATATACGCAGCCCAGCCCAGGTATATATACGCTGGATAGTATTTAACACAGTCAACTCAGCATGTCTACGTGGCCAGCACTTCACACATGTTCAAACAGCATTACGTGGGCCCATTCCTCAGCAGTAAAACAATAGTCCACAAACAGCCAATGCATAGTTTACGCACAATTAGAGGCAGCTACAGGCAGTTAGATGAGCATTTAGATCAGCATTTAGATCAGCATATTACTTAGCAAGTTAATCAGCAGTTGCATGGGCAACCTACAGCAGTTATCTTCAGTCAATCAGAAGTTCAAAGGCAGCCACATGTTTATCTACAGCAGTTATCTTCACACATGGACAGTCATAGCAGCCACTTGTCATTTCATTTTTTCATTGGGATCTTCACCTGATTGCCATTTGTCATTGGAATTTGCCTTGGGATCATCTCCCATTTTCCTATTTATATGAGCCTTGGGCTCTTATTGAAAAGGATAGAACAAGCTATTGGGCGGGCGGAGACTCTGCCGGATTTTGTACTCAGTTTTCACATAAATAAATAAAAGTCTTTGGGGTTACCAGCTTCTCTTGTGGTGCATGCCTTGGTACATGAGGTATACCTGTGTCGTTTGATATTCATTTGATTTTCATTTGCTATCTAGTTGTTTTTCATTTTGCCTGAAGGCACTATTGTCTAGGGAGGAGAAATTTGCAGTTATCTCAAATCTCCCCTGGGCTTGGTATATTTTGTACACTTGTTGCAGCTTGTCCATTCTCGGTTGAATGACAAGCTCAACTTGGTCTCTATATGCCAAGTCTCTTTTTGCACTAACAATTCGCTTGCAAGTGTTTTCTGTGTTTTCAAGGGATATGTTGCCAGCTCTATTGGAGGGCGAGTACTTCTTCGGCGGGAATAGTCACCTCCAAGGATATCAAGGGTCCCACATGCTGTTCAAGCCAGCAATCTCATAAGACATCAAAAAGATTTATTTCATGGGGAGTTTCCTGAAGCCCTTGCTTGTTTTCTATTTTGAAAAAATCATCGCATATTTTATTCTTTCATTTGAAAGCATTTGTCTTCATCATGAAAAAATATAAAATAAAAAATTATTTTTGTTGCCAGATTCAGTTGTTTTCATGTTATAGCTTTTACGCTGAGATCTGAAGTTTTCAAGTCGAGATACGAATATGATATCTAGTTAATGGTTTATAACTCGTGGTGGTTTGATGCATTCATCTTTTTTAAATCTTCAGTTGCTGGATATCATTTGGGTCATTCTAAGAGCACTGTGATCTAGCTGATGACAAATGATTGCTGTTCACGTTTCACGTTTCTATATCATTTAACAAGTAATCATCTTAATAATGATATCTCAAGGCACTGGTCTGCTAACTGATCAAATCATTTTAGTGCTTATCTTAATCGTGTCTCGTGTCTCCCAACCAACTGGTCGACAGTTGGTCTTCATCATCTCTCAGGGTCTACCCCCCTTAGCCGCGGGAGACAGGCTTGAACGGAGGGATCGGGGATCAGAGTGACAGCCCCCGGTCTGAGCGTTGTCGTGCCAATCTGCGCGACAACAGGATGCACTCCATTTGAGCTACTAGTTTTAATTTTCTATGAGTTATCTTCCCATATTTTTCCTTATTCTAGGTTTTGACGTGATATTTAATTTTCTTTGGGTTTTCTTAGGTGGAGCATGGATTCTCCTTTCAAGTTGGATAGTTTATGCCACCATTCCTTGATCACTAATTAGAATTTAGGATGTTGGACCCGAAAATATTCTATGAAGAAAGGCTTATTTCTAGGGAAGGACTTGATTTCAATGTCTAATTTGATTAGCTAGTGATCCAAGCAATAGTTATGGATAATCAAAGCCTCCATTAAAATATCCACATAAATGATATTGCTAGAGATTATATACCTATCTAGCTCTGAAGCCATTTTTTGGGAGACACATCTATGATTTTTCTAGGAATGTGTCATTGATGGTGTCAAGGTTGACCAAATAAAAAGAAGTCATAATATATTTGAAGAAGTTGGATTCCATTTCTGGCTTTCTAAAAAAACCATTTTTTTTCAAATGTTTTATAAAATTGAAACTTTTTTTAGGATCCATCATGTTAGGGTGATAAAATTACTAATCTTCTTGATGTAGCTATGAAAATATGACTTACCTTTCAGTTGTTAAGGCCATAGACATTTGAAATAAAACAAGTTTCCCATGATCCTATGAGCTAAAATTTTGGAGTGAGAATTTTAAAAGAAGAAAGCATGTTAAGGATATATACCTCTTGGGAGTTATAGATGATAAAAATATATCCAAAGTGACCTTAGGCTCCAAGAGTTAAGTCTAAGTGACTTCCTGTTGTCGATATCGATGTATGCGTCCAAGTGACTGAGACTCTATGCTTGTGGTTCCTATGCCTCACATATCTGTATCTGTATCCTGAGATCATTGGTTCCTATGCCTCACATATCTGAATCTGGTCAATTCCTGAGATCATCGGTGCGCTCAAAAAGCTCAGAGAGCTCAACTTAAGCATGAACAGATTTGAGGGAGGGATACCACCAGAAAGCGGGGAATGCAAGTATCTGGAGCTCCTCGATCTCTCGCAGAATAACGTCTCCGGCGTCATTCCCTCAGAGGTTGCAAATCTGCATACTTCTTTTGTTCTATCGGCCAATGCTTTGACAGGGTCCGTGCCTCCAGAAGTGGGAGGAATGCAGATGGCTCAACTCATACATCTCTCCAATAACAAGCTGTCAGGGGACATCCCTCGACAAATGACGGAGTGGGCCGACGTGTTGTACCTCAATCTCTCTTTCAATCGTCTCACAGGCTTTGTTCCTGCATCGATCGATCCCTCAACAAATGTCCGGTGTGATGTACCTCAATCTCTCTTTCAATCGTCTCACAGGCTCTGTTCGTGCATCGATCAGGGAGAAACTGTCACTCGTTCAGGTCATAGATATGTCTCACAACAATATAACAGGGCATGTTCTCGATTCCATATCCAAACTCGGAATGCTTTGGATCTTGAATTTCTCCTGTAATGATTAATCGAGCTTGGTTCCATCTTCAGGTGCACTCAAGAATCCGAACATGGAACCAAGCCTGATTAATCATTACAGGAGAAATTCAAGATCCAAAGCATTCCGAGTTTGGATATGGAATCGAGAACATGCCCTGTTATATTGTTGTGAGACATATCTATGACCTGAACAAGTGACAGTTTCTCCCCGATCGATGCACGAACAGAGTCTGTGAGACGATTGAAAGAGAGATTGAGGTACAGCACGCCGGACATTTGTTGAGGGATCGATCGATGCAGGAACAAAGCCTGTGAGACGATTGAAAGAGAGATTGAGGTACAACACGTCGGCCCACTCCGTCATTCGTCGAGGGACGTCCCCTGACAACTTGTTATTGGAGAGATGTATGAGCTGAGCCATCTGCATTCCTCCCACTTCTGGAGGCACGGACCCTGTCAAAGCATTGGCCGATAGAACAAAAGAAGTATGCAGATTTGCAACCTCTGAGGGAATGACGCCGGAGACGTTATTCTGCGAGAGATCGAGGAGCTCCAGATACTTGCATTCCCCGCTTTCCGGTGGTATCCCTCCCTCAAATCTGTTCATGCTTAAGTTGAGCTCTCTAAGCTTTTTGAACGCACCGATGATCTCAGGAATTGACCAGATTCAAATATGTGAGGCATAGGAACCAATGATCTCAGGATACAGATACAGATATGTGAGGCATAGGAACCACAGGCATAGAGTCTCGGTCACTTTGACGCATACATCGATATCGACAACAGGAAGTCACTTAGACTTACACAAGACGAGGCACTTCTACTGCTAGAGCGGATCAACGTCTATAACGAAAAAACCTGCGATGCTTTTCTTGAGATTCTCGTGCAAAGCAGTTGGGGAAAAGATTGAGATTCTTTTCAAGAAATTCTCTTCAAATCCGCGTCAACGTCGGTGCAAATTTGGAATGTTCACCCAAATTTGGAATGTGCTTGAATTTAATTTGAAGGTGGAACCTTTGATACTCGATAAATAGTACTTTGTGAAATAATCTTGGTGCAGCTGTCATCTGCTTTTGGGATGGGTTGAATTTGAATTTGAATTAAAATTGAAGGTGAAATTTTCGATTCTCGGTAAATAATATTTTATCTAATAATCTTGGTGCAGGTCTTTTTTAGTCCTTTGTTTTCGGTACTCAGAAATTCAGTAGTGATAGAGAGAGAGTTATTTATATTTATCTATTTCTATCTTCAAGCATTCAATATAATTGACGGTATTCATTTCTTTAACTTCAATAACAATAGAATTTTCTTTCTGGTCTCTTGCTTTTTACTATCAATAATTAATGTTTCAATTCTTTACATTTTTCTATTTCTTCCATTGAATATATGTAGCATCTCTTTATTTAGATTTATATATATATAGATGTTTTCATTTAGGTTTATATATATATATAACATGGTTTATCTAAGTTTCAATAGTAATAGATTTACACTTAAGTTTGACATACCTTTTTTAATTTGAAAACCACAATTTTTTTTATATAAAATTGTATGTTCACCATTTTCAAAGGTGATTGGTAACTCAAAGTTAAGATGAACTCAAAGTTAAGATGTGCAAAGTAGTTATGCTTTTTTCGTCATTTTAGTTAAATTGATTAATTGACAAAATAGCATATGAGTAAGTTTCATATGAAATGAGTTATGGTTTTTTTGGCATGTGATATTGAGCCCATGGTATTCTAACATAGACTTATTATAGATTAAGAAACTTTTTAATAAAGTGGATATAAATCTTCTTCCATGCTCTCTCAAATGAATATATGTTTAACTTATAATAATAATAATAATAAACCGAGATGCGGGTGAAATCCAAGACCATTAATGGCCACCCAACGGACCGCCAGCGATCGGACCTGTGAGACGGTGGGTAGTGCTCTGTTCAACGCTCACCTAAGACGAGCGTAGGCAAGCCTACGAGCAGCATTAAATGGCCCCTCAGGCCGAGATCCGGAAGCACCTAGAAATAGTATGGAGCCTCTCGACCCCTCTGTCTATCCTCCATCCCTTTGCATCTGTCCGCCTCAGGCTGGAAATTCTTGCAGCAAAACTATCACCAGAAGCCGATGTTGGCTTCTTTGCTGCATTGACCACGGAAATGGGCACCATTACTCCCATTCCAAGCATTGCCCTTTGAATCCTACACAGGAGCCAGTCCCATTAATTGATCATGATGATATCGTGGAAATGCTGCATGGAGCCATATATATAAGAACAGGGAGAAAATCACCTTTATACTAAACCTGTTCTCCTTCCCGACCTCTTGTCCAGCAGAATTGCATGCCAACCTCACTGATATGGTCTGTCAGCACATGAGAAGTCGCAGAGGAAGCACTTGCGGTGGCAGTGCTCACCCTTAAGCAGCGCAGAGCTCTGTTCCTACTTCTCCCCCTCATTCCCATGAGAATTCGCCTCCTCCCAGGTCACCGCCCAGAAACTATCCCCATACACACAATGGACGGCGGCAAGGGCAGGCCTCCATGGCTGCGCACAGTGATATTCGGCTCCACACTACAATTTCTCCTCTGCATCCCAGCTCTGTCCGTCACTCGACCTAGTTCAGATTCCAGAGTAGCCTAAACAAGCCCATCATTACTGCCAATGTGACCATAGTTTTCTCTGAAGAAAATGAGAAGAACAATGCTCAGGCGAGAAATTCTGAAGCGCCTTCTCAGGAGGAGAGAAATTAGGGAGCGGGTCGTTGTTTTGAGAAAAGCCCGAATGATGATTGCAAGGGCGTGAGTCATGGCCGCTTGCATGATCAGGAAGTTGACGCTGGTGACATTCAGCAAGGTGGTGGTAGCTCTATAGGAGCTTCAATAAAGATGGAATTAGCTGGAAGCTCGAGCGGCACCCAGCATGCAAGGGAGCCTCCAGGTGGCGTAGCGAAGTACGACATGGTGGAGAAGGATGAAGATTGGGACCAGAGCGCTTGCCTCATTGTCGAGGAGCCACCTGACCAGGATGATAACAAATGACGCCACGTGGCATCTGTGGCCACCCAAGCGCCAACTCAGACTTCTGCTGCTAACGGGTTTGGTCCAATCACTTGTTGTTTTTGTTGTTTGTATTCTACGAGAGATCGAGGAGCTCCAGATACTTGCATTCCCCGCTTTCCGGTGGTATCCCTCCCTCAAATCTGCTCATGCTTAAGTTGAGCTCTCTGAGCTTTTTGAGCGCACCAATGATCTCAGGAATTGACCAGATTCAGATATGTGAGGCATAGGAACCAATGATCTGAGCATACAGATACAGATATACAGATATGTGAGGCATAGGAACCACATGCATAGAGTCTCAGTCACTTTCACGCATACATCGATATCGACAACAGGAAGTCACTTAGACTTACACAAGACGAGGCACTTCTACTGAAATTGCATAAATATAAGTACGTCATTAATTATTTTGGCTTTGAAACTCTTATTAGAGCAAGTGTTGAGTTTGAGAGAATGTGATCCTTGGTTGGTTGAATAATTACACAATTATATTGTGTTAGTTGTGGCCTCCAATAAAAATATCATTTTATTAATGTTTATAGCGGAAGGTTCCTTAAATATTTGTTCCAAAGTTGTAATCCATTAAGGGTGGACTCAATGTCGCTACAGGGGTGCTTTGTAAACTAGTGATTCAAAATCTAATTCAAAGCATGTGAATTCAAAATCTAATTCAAGTTATGTGAACTTTGCACCCATCCTAAGATTTCTTCCTAAAAGACTCAACACTCAACCCATATGTCACCCATATTGCATGAAATCACCTTGAAACCCTTGAACCATTCATTTTTCAATTGAAACAATTTGCCACCAACGCTGCTTTCTGTAGGTGGATTTGCACCCATCCCTAAGATTTCTTCCTAAATAGTAAACAATCGACCCATGTGTCACCCATATTGCATGAAATCACCTTGAGGCTCTCGAACCATTCATTTTTCAATTGAAAAAATTGACCACCTACGCTACCTTGTAGAGGTGGATTTCCTTGGCCTCCCAATGAAGTTATGGCTTTTTCCTTGGCCTACCAATGAAGTTATGGCTGAAGTTATGGCTTTCTCTACAGTAATGGGTTATGGATTTCTCTACAGTAGATTACATTCCCTTTGAGGCATGTGTTCATCAAAGTTCGTAACTATCACTTATCCCAAAATCTATCATAGGTTTAGTGCAACGAAACCGGCTACCACTTGGTCATTCCTCAATGAAGGTAGCCGATGAAGCTACTTTTAGTGACATGAATTATGGAGCTAGTGATTGGAAAGCACACTCTCTCCGACACCCCACCCACATAGAGTGGAAGGAGTGTTAGGAAAAGACTCTAGTTCTTATTGATTGAACTCATCCCCTACAATTAATTCCATCCCAAAGCAGAGATTACAAGTTTGGAAATATTTTTACAACCTAACACTCTACTTAACACAACCTACACAACCTATAAAAAATTTGGACTTGCATATTCGCCTCTAGCAAACTAGATCCATTTGATGGAGATGAATCATAGTTTGAGAAGGCATATAGGTCGCCTAAAATGAGAAACATGAGACACATGTTCTTCTAAGGAGGTTACATGGTGGAAGTTGAATTTGGGTGCAATTCAAGGCATGGAGTGTACAAGTCATTCGTCCTTACCTGGATTATTTGTGTGCAATTCAAGGCATGGAGTGTACAAGTCATTCGACCTATTTAGAGAGTTTATAATCAAGTAGATCAGCTTATCAAATGTATCTTACAAAGGTGCCCCTTGCCCACAACGCTCTCATGTGTGTTGGTGGTTAAAGCTCTTAGCTATCTACTTTCTAAGGTGAATTTGGGTGTTATTCGAGGAATCCTCTTCCCAAACTAGAGGTTAGGGGTCGCTTTATTGGCAATCTCAATCTCAATAGGTGTTATTCGACGAATCAAAGGCCATATTGACAGTGTCGCTTTTTGACATTCTCAAAAGACCAAATTTTTTAGGCTCTGTAGACAGAGAATTCAATGGGACAAAACTCAGTAATATATGAAGATAGAGAATTCAATGGGATAAAACTTAGTAATATAAACATTGAAAATGGCATCTTTGTTGCACTTTACAATTGTAGCTATCACAAGAAATGCTTCCTTTGCACTAGCATATTGTTTCATTAATTCACAAAATATACATGAATGTTACAAACAATCATGCATATGTTCACACCACTTATAGTTGAACTTCCATTTACTTGGCTTCATGGTGTGGTTCACTACCGTTATTCACTTGTTGGTTTACTATTTCACCAGGGGTCTTTGTTACTATTTATAAAAAGCTCATGATCTTTGATGTAATCAGTTGTACTCACCCTAATTATATATTCACCAACTTGCTCTCTCCATCTCAATTACTCACACCCACCACCACCCTGCCCCAAGTTACTTGAGTTGTCCCCAAGGGAGAAGATTTTGTTGACGAGTGGAACTTCTTTTCATGGATATGGGGTCCCATCAGATCTTTCATTGAAAGTGTGCTCCATAATAACAAAATATTAGTTATAACATGTATCATATATAAATGGCACACACTGCATGTTATCAAAGCATGTCATCACAAGTATTATATCAACATTATTTCATAACCAAAACATAATAATTATCGCAAGCTAATAGAGAATATAACTTGCCCAACACATATACATTATTTGTGTGCAATTAGGGACATGTACATTACTTTGTTATTACACATATACATAACTAGATATGCAATATGGCAAAGAAACAAATCATCATGTTCCTAAATTCAAAAATAATATGAAATCATCACATCATGGTAATGGTACATATCATGTCCTCCTCCCAGCCCAGACTCGGCCTCCCTCTCTGCTTCTACTGACATCCCAAATCCTTATGGCTCCTTCTCTGGCCGGTATCCTGATACCCGCGGTGGCAGGGGACGAGCTCAACTCCAAGGTACAGGAAGGAGGGATGCCACTGACCATACAGGCAATTTTCCCCTTCCCCCTCACCCAGCTCCCCACAGATGGTTGGTAGTTAGCAGGCTCCTGAGGGCAGAATTGGTGACACGCAGACTTCAGGAAGCAGACCGGGAGACACGTCAGGACCGCATGCAACTGCGGGCAGCTTCGCGAGCACTCATCCAGTTCGGGGAAGCGGTACGTCAGCTGAGGAGGAGGATTGGTACCAGTACGCGTGTCTAATCGAGGAAGACCCTGCCCCAGACAATCTCTAGATTCGACACTTGGCAGCGAGGTGTCGCCCTTCTGCCAGTTGGATGCCTTTTTTGATGACTGGACAATTTCGGTTATGTTTTTGTTTTGTCCAAACTTTCCCGGTTATGTTTATGCAATGTTTGATATGTTATTGGTCAAAACTGATAACCCCTGTGTGGGTTTTTTTGATTTCATGTATTGGTTTCCCAATTGTTGGGGCAGCAAGGCTAAACAATCATATTTTTTTATGAACGATGCTCAGCACTACAGAGGCCCAAGCCTCGCTGTAATTATATTTTGTTTCATATTACTAGAATAGTTTTACTTAGAAAAAAAAGATAATGAACATGAATAAAAAACTTTAATATTATGGAAAAAAACAAATAATAATGTGAATATATGCAATATGGCAAAGAAACAAATCATCATGTCCCTAAATTCAAAAATAATATGAAATCATCACATCACGGTAATGGTACGTAACATGACTATTGATAGTGAACATAAATCAAAAACTTTAATATTATAGCATAAAACAAATAATAATGTGAAGCCTTAAGCTCTGATAATGATAATAAGAAACACCCTTAAGCTTGGGATCAAAGAATCATCTTCAAAGGGGGCATTTTCAATATTTTGGTCTCTCGGGTACGTATTTTGTTTACAAATTGAATAGGGATTCCCACCAAGTTAGCAAGCACTAATCCAAACTACAATAAGGTGACATAATGCTTTTCTCCCATGACCTTGGAACTCTTACAGTTTTAAGCATTAAAAGTTGTGGGAGTAGCACTCTCAATGACCTTGGAACTCTTACAGTTCCAAGCATTAAGAGTTGTGGGAGAGTCGTTGACAAAGGAATTAGAGAAAGAGAAACTAGGGATCAAATCATTAAGACATGTTAAATTTCGCAACTAGGGCCAAATTCCACCATTAGACAGCTCATCTATTGGAGATGATTATTGCATTAAATTCCTCTTTTCAAGAGGACCAAAATCGACCTAAACCTAAAGATCATCAAAATTGGATGAGGAAAAATATGAATTTGAATTTAATCCCTCACATGTGCATATTGTTAAGGTCCGCCTGGGCTAAATTATTCAAGAAGTGTCCAACCATATTTGGATCATCATATCTATCTCTTCTTTCCTCTTAAATAGCCGCATAAGGAGGTCTCCAGCGAAGGTCGTAAGGGCAAGGTTGGCATCATCTTAATCTCCTTAATGGGTTGAATTCCATAGGCAGGAGGAGGATGAGGTTGTCTCGTGAGAGTCTAAGCTTATTTGTGAATCGATTTGGGGCTTATTTATCCTCTATTACAGATCCGAATTTGGAGCAGAGGATTTCGCTTTGTATGGACCATATCCATAATGTTTGGGCATGATCCTCGTGGAAAATCTCTCCTAGAAGCCAGTCGCACTTGATTGGGCGACCTACTTCCAAGACGCGAGCCTTAATCCCCAGTTCAGAAGACCGAGAAGTTGTCTGTCATACTTGAACAGTGGTTTGTTTGTCTGTTAGACCTTCATTGGTAAGTCAATTTTATTATGCTCTCTCTCTCTCTCTGTTGAACATTTGACATTTATAATAAGAAGAATTGATAAAGGGTTTTCCCATCTTGGGGTTTTTCCCTAGCTTGAGCCATATACTTGTGTTCTCTTCTCTTGGCTTGTCTTCTGCTTCTATCGTTTATGTTCTTTCTTCAGTTACGAGTTATGTGATAATGAGTTATGTGATTATTAATGGAAATAAAATGGAAAATTAAATGGGCTAATATAGATCTCTATGTAACTGTCCTACGCAAAGAACATGTTAAAATTTAACAAGACAACCAACACCTCTAAAGAAAAATTCAAAAGATTGGAGAACCGTGTAGAAAATTTGCTTACAATACAAATTAAATTGATGAAGCCAATGGAAGAACTGGTGATGATTTTGAAAACATTGAAGACAATGTCCCTACGTCCCAGTGGAAGTAAGAAGAAGAGACTCCACAAAGGAAAGAGGACACTGACAAAGAAAAGTTCAAGGGAATAGGACATTTAAGAAGGCTCTACCCTTCAAAAGTGGTTGAAAATTGAAATTGAAGTTTGATGCTTATGAAAAGAAACAGAGTAAATTGTTGAACTGGAGAAAATTCAAATGAAATGGCAATTTAAAAAAAAACAAGGCCAAAACATACAAGAATACACAACCAATTTTTAGAAACTTCCCATGGACATGAGGTATCCACATCAAGACACAGATCTGTTATCTGGATATATTTGAGGATTAGTCATAATTCTTGCCCAAAAGATTTTGATGACGCCTCCATGAAACAAGCTACATAGAGATTAAGTAAAAGTTTGTAGCAATAAGCAATTTCAAAACAATATTTTGCAAAGGCATACACCTCAAGCATGCAAATACCCAAAACTTCATTGCAAATATTGTAGAATTGATGGACATTTGGAGGCTCCAACAGCAAGCAATGTTCACTCATGATTAAAGAGAAATTGAATGCAATTAGAGGTGTAAAATTGGCATGTTTGGCCTTGAAATCAACCCCAAATATGCAAGCATGCAATTACCCAAAACTTCATTGCAAAAATTGTAGCATTGATGGACATTTGGAAGCTCCAACAGCAAGCAATGATCACTCATGATTAAAGTGATTGAACGCAATTTGAGGTGTAAAATTGGCATGTTTGGCCTTGAAATCAACCCCAAATATGCAAATATTAAAAACAAGCACGGATAAATAAAATTAGTCATGTATGAGAAAAAGACTTAATCACAAACAAACGAAAATCAGTGTTTGAAAAAGAAAGAAATCTGCTATATCAAAGAACAAGAGAAATCAGCCTTACAGGTGCAAAAAGAACAAGGAAAAGAAGAAAAATGATGAGAAAAAAGACTTCCTCCTGAAGATTCAAATCAGAGGCTACCGACCCCTGTTGATCAGCATTTAGAAAAATCTAATTCGTGCAGCAACTTGCATGTGATAAATAAATGCAAGTTCATATTTGCTATTTCCAAGTATATCAAGGAAATCAAATGTGATGTGCCATTAGTCATAATTATGTTTAATGATGCTTCCACCAAAGCGAGCTATAGCGAAATGGGGGGAATAAGAAAAACGCTAAATCCGCTGCCATTGGATCAAGATAGGCAATTTCGATAACAAAATTACAATCAAGAAAAAACATGTGCACGCTTCTAAAGCATGTAGAGAATCAAAACGTCATTGTGAGCCTTGTACCATTGATGGATATAAAAAGAAGACGTGTTGGAAGCTAATGACCACTCACGCTGAAAATGAAGAAATTGAAAGCAATTTAGAGGTGTACACTTACATGTATTGACCTAAAAACGATCCCATATATGCAAAAAAATAAAAATAAAAAATTGCAAGCATGAAAAATCAGCTATGGCTAAAGAAAAATCAGTCATGTATGTGCAAGAATACCTATGAACAATTTAAAGAAGTAAAAAAAAAAAAAAATCAGTGTTGAAAGAGAGATAAATCAGCTACTAATGACCAATCTGCCAATGAAGAACAAAAAACAAATTTGAAAGTCAAAAGTAAGGGAAATGAAAAAAAAATTGAAGAAAGACTCTTGGCTCAAATCATATCGAGACTCTTGTTGATCACAGTATCGAGAAAAAATTGATTCCCAAATCACCACAACTTGGCTGGGAGACTCATGCCCATCCTCAAGCACACACATTGGATTGATTTATCGAAGACACCAATATGCAAGCGACAAAGAAATGTGAGTTCAGATATTCTATTATTTCCAAGTATAATGATGAAACTGAATGTGATGTTGTGCCATTAGTCATAATTCTTGTCCAAAGGAATTCTGATGATGCTTCCATGAAAAAGTACATAGAGATGGCAAATAAACAAAACGTATGAAGCAGTTTTGAATACCAAATTACAATAAAACATTAAAAAAATTAAACAAAAATTAAGGAAAAAGGCAAAACATCATTGCAAGCACTGCATCATCAACCAACATAGAAAGGAGAAAACAAAAACAAAGACCACTCAAGTTGAAAAGTTGAAAGTGAAGAAATTGAATGCAATTTATGTTGAAGAATGTAACATCAACGAACATAGAAAGGAGAAAACAAAAACAAAGACCACTCGAGTTGAAAACTTGAAAGTGAAGAAATTGAATGCAATTTATGTTGAAGAATGTAACTAGTGTTGGTCTTCATAATTGTATTTGAGTCATAATAAGAAAGAAAAAGAAAATTTATTTATAAAAGAAAAATATTTATTAGCATGCGTTTCATGCTTTATTATTTTATTTTTAGGTCAAAGTCGCCATTGTAGGCTTGAAAGGTTTAGTCTTAGGTCTTAGTCCTTGTCATCACTTAATAGACCCTTCTTGGACTTTGTACATCAAGAAAGAAAATTATTTTTATGTAGAATAAGTTAAATAACCCTCCTCCACCAAGTCGGCCTCAAGTTCGACAAGTCAGCCCCAAAGGGAGCCGGAAACCACTATATATTGGCAGCTACTTGACTTCATTTGGACACCCAACCAAGCAAGTTTGATCTACGGTTGCAAGAGGAAGAAAGAAGAGCGAAATACCTAGAGAAGGAGAAAACCTTACTGAAGAAGGACACTTGTCAAGCAAAAGCAAGCCAAAATTTTGAAGTTGGAAGGGTCGAAAATTGGGTTGTTGCAGAATTTAAGTTGTTTGACTAGGGTTGATTATTGAAGTTTGTCTAATCATCTTGAGAGGCTAACTTGGTTTATAAAAGGAGGATCTTTGTCTAGGTCCAAGGTCTTGGATTGTCTCAATTTGATTTTAAATCTACTAGTGGAATCGTTTGACTGGTTTTTCCCCTTCATAAAGGTTTTGCTTTGCTGAGTGCCTATATATCGTGATATTAATCTTCATGCTTTTGATTTGATGATTGATTGATGAGAAGAACATAAAAAAAGCTAACAAAAATAGAAGAATATCATAAATAATTGTCAACATAAGAAAATCTTTGTCTTTTTTATTTTCTCACAATTTAGAGGTATAAAATTGGCATGCCCAACCCCAAAATCAAAGCTAAAAGAAAAGCGGACTTGAAAGAGAAAAGGAAATCATCTAGCAATGAGCAAGAGAAATCTGCCAATTAAGAACAAAAAACACCCTTAAAGATGGAAAAAGATAAGTAAGAAAAAAAAATGAAGAGGAATGAGAAAGACTTCCTACAGAAGATTCAAATAAGAAATAAGGTGTCGACTCTTTGTTGATAAATTTGATTTCCAAATCATTGGTGCAACAACTTGGATTGGAGACTTGTGCCCATTCTCAAGAATATCCATTGGATTGGAAGATCAAAGACATTAGTAATATGCAAGTGATGAAGAAATACAATTTCATATTTGCTACTATTTAAGCTTATTGATGAAATCGAATGTCAAGTTGTGTCATTAGGTGTGTCAATCAAGCCAAAAGGTTGGTAAATGCGAGTAAAAAGTTATTTTAATGGTGTTGGCATCCAAACAAGGAGGAAGCATCATGGAGGTTCAAGCATCAAAGGAAAATTGTTGAAGAGACGTGCATAGATCAAGATGTTTCAAGGTATGTTACTGCAAGCACACTTTGCGATATAAGCAAACAAAGGATGTCCCTCTTGGGATTGCTTACACCATTATACTTGCCTTCTAGAAGACAAAAAGCATTAACATAGATTTCTTGGGACATTCGCCAAAGTGGGAATGACTATTTTATAGTGGCGGTGGATAGATTCAGCAAGTGTTTGGTCTTACTCTTTGTAAGAAGAGTAAGAAGAGCATCAAAGCCAGACCGACCACTGAAAAATTAGTTGAGAAGGTATGGATTCAAAATCCAAATCCACTCATTCCATAATGGATACACAGAAGTTGTAAACATAATTTCTTGGGACATTCGCCAAAGTGGGATGACTATTTTATAGTGGCGGTAGATAGATTCAACAAGTGTTTGCTCTTACTCTTTGTAAGAAGAGTAAGAAGAGCATCAAAGCCTGAGCGACAACTGAAAAATTACTTGAGAAGGTACAGATTCAAAATTCAAATCCACTCATTCCATACCCAAGTAAATGGATACACAAAAGTTGTAAACACAATACTTGTTCATCTATTGAAGGGATATAATAACAAGCACCCCAAAACATGGATGAAAGCTTATATTCAACACGAAAACAATAGGACAGTTCAATCATCTATTCACATGAAACCATTTGAAGTTTGTAGTGATTTGCTTCCACAATCACCAATTGATATGGCAAGACAAGCAAACGAAAGTTTCCATTCCATATCATTAAAATATTTAACAAATTATCATAGATTTTGCATCTTTCTTTAATGATATATTACAAATATACTCTGTTACACGGGAACCGCTCCCTAGAGGTGGGAAACCTGTTCCAGTGGTTCTCGTGCTCCTGGAAGCTTTGGAACTATATGGGAACATTCCCTTTTCTGTGGGAGCTGCAATGGGAGCTTGGGAAAGTTCTGGGAGCTTTGAACACTGCTTTTTTTGGAGTTCCCGCGTTCCCTGGGGTTGGGGAATACAAAGCATGTAGACAAATAAGTTGAACTGCCCAGAAAACATGAGGCTTTGTTGAAACCTTCGCAGGAAGAAAGGCCAAAGACATCCCTAACACCGATATCCTTAATTGAGAAACTGGAGCAATCTCTTGATGGGTTAAGGACGTGTGTGACACCTCAATGTAAGGGTGATATCTGGGATGTCATGTTGATGAGTATTTATTTTTTTGTTTATGTATATGTATCGCAGAAGATTGTGTGCATATTGTATGTGGCAGTCAATGTTTAACCATTAGAGTCGCTTTACTTTTTCTCATAAGAATAATTAGAGAAACATAGGTAAAACTGTTCCTTTGTATTTTTAAGGCAAATTGTTTCAAACACTAGTCATGTGTCAGAGAACTGATAATGAACTTGACATTTTAATATTTTATATATATAAAAGGGAGAGGCTCAAGAAGAGAGACACCTAGAGAATATATTTATATATAAGAGAGATTATATATTTAAATTGATTTTAATATTTGAATATTTTGATTTAACATTAATATTGATTATTATATAATTATATATTTTTATATTTTTCTATTATATAATATCACTGTTCCCGATTAGCCGTTTCCTGTAAATTTTGGGGAAACCTCTAGCCGTTCCCGACACCCGTACCCAAGTTCCCACGTTCCAGAAACTCGTGCAACATAGCAAATATATGACCTCCCAATGAAACAAATATACTAGTCAACACTTTTAGTGATTTAAAATTGAAAAGAAATACATACAAACACAAAAGATATATGTTACAAATATATGAAATTATCTCTCACAAATCAAAATGATATATTGGCCAACGTTTTCCAGCGAAAAGAAATGTGAAAAATATATATTTAACATGGAAATAACAAAGATGAAATTCATAAATCGAAGAAATATAAGTAAATTTATTACTATGTTCATTGTTGATATTCTCGCATAATGAAGATAAAGATTATCGTGAATTGGGTGATCACTGAGACCTTAATTACAAAGAGAAGAGTAATAACTTGAAAGATTGTGATCCTTAGGGTGGTTCAATAATTACGCAATTTTATCGCATTAGATTTTCTCGTTGTTTTGCTTAAATATAAACATTCAGAGGTAATACAGCCTCCACTAAATAAACATCGTCATTTTATCAATCTAGATAATGGAGATTCAAGGCTCCTCAAAAATTCGTTCCAAAAATTTAATCCATTTAAGAGTGGGCTCCATCTTGAATTACTTCAATGAAAAGGCGCTTCCTAGGTCGGTGATTCAACACTGGATTCATGTGCGGGCTTTGCACCCATCCACACTCTAACCAAAGATTTCTTCCTATTTTAGTTCAATGACCCAACACTTTACCCATATGAATGAAATCATGCTTGGGTCATTTTACTCATATGAATGAAATCATGCTTGAGACCCACAAACTATTGATTATTGAATTGAAAAAAATTGCCCACCTACCTTGCCCAGTATAAGTAGATTTCCCACGCCTTTTGATGAAGTTATGGCTTGCCCTAGAGAGGATTGCATCCCCTCTAGGGGAAGTTATCTACCATGAGCCTTACTGATTTTCCCACCCTCGGCCTTAGTATGAGGCAATGTTATCAGAACCAAACCATTAACTAAACATGTAGACCCCCCAAACCAATCAGAATCTGACGGGAACCAATAAAAAAAATCAAACCAAAAAACCAATCGGCCAAAAAATACAAAAAATATTCTAAATTTAAAGAAAATCATATATATCCATGTGCATTGTGCATCCATATGAATCCAAACCATTTATACACAAATACGCAGAAGTTCTCAAAAACATAGTGCAATCCATCTCTAAACCAAAAATACATCAACAAACAACTTCTAAATACATCAACAATTAGGTTCTAAATGGCCTCTAGTATAAAAAAAAATCATGTTACAACAAATACTGACATATTATCAAAATCATTGCATTAAAAAAGGAAAGAAAAACCTTAACACGTCAATTCAAGATTTTTGTTTCGCGTGATGGGTACATTTTACTAGGGTCATGACAAATAAGTTCAACAATCAATGCCACTAACATCAAGGTCTATGAAAACAATCCAATGGAAACATTGGAATCCCCCCAACCTTAAAATCTTTAAAAAAATCATTCTACTGGATTTTGAGTGGGATCTAAAATTCTACTTTTTCCAAATAAAAATAAAATCATTGTAGTGGGATCTAAAATTCTACTTTTTCCATATAAAATCCAATGAGGTAAAAACCACTCTCAAACATCCTAAAACGAATAATGGTAATGTTAAAAATTTAAGTAAAAGGATCACTTTTTACTATAAGCATTTAACATTACCATTAATTGCATAGCAATAGTAAGGCCCTAGACTTGAATATTAGCATGCTCCACTCAAAAATTATTGTTGTTATTTTTTTTCTCCTTTTTTAGGAACAACCTTCCTCACATTGTATGGAACTAGACAGTCTGGTACTAATATGGCCTTTCCTAGTTCCACCAATTTCGGTCTTGTTCCAATAACACTGATATGGAGTTTGCATTAAGGTTTGCACACCTAAAGACCTCAAGACATTTGTGCTCATCATAGTTGGTAACTAGGTCAAAGCAAACAAGATCAATATAACACTTATACCAACATGTACTTTCACTCTCAAATCATGAATCATCGCATATGTGGCCATTTATGACCTCGATTGACCAAGAGGGGGCCTTGCCAACCCAAACCTCTCCTACCCCTAAGGGAGGTAACTCAGTGAAAGCTTAGGATGATTACTAATTTTTAAATGAACCTAAAACATTGAAAATGGGCAATGTGGACATACACTAATCAATGCTAGTGGGATATTAAATCTAAACTTGTAACCACTATCTAACATTGCCTTCTTTCACATGTGCCATCACTTATCCCAACATCTATTTTCACTCTCAAATCATGGATCGTCGTATATGTGACCATTTATGACCTAGGTCAATGAAGAGGTGGGCTTGCCCTCCCAAACCTCTTCTACTCCACCCCAAAGCTCCTAAGCAATGAATGCTAGTCTTCGCAGCTCAGAGAGGTATTTCCATGAGGGTATCTACTTATGGAAATCATCATTAAATGTATCTTATGCTTTTTCCAAAAGTTCATTTTATTAATTAATTAATAAAATAAATGTTTTTTTACTAAAGTGGGTCACTTAATCATTTAATTAAAATAGATTCATTGATCTCACGGTTAGATCATTAAAGATTTAGGTTTTTGGCTTATGTCAAAGTTATAACAGAAAGAGAGGGCCCAGGACAAAGACACGTGGAGAGCATTCATTTCACACGTCATGTGAGTGAAGGAAAAAATCAAAGATATAATTTTCAACCATTGATGATGAGTTTTAGCAGTGGTTTAGTAAGTAGACATCCAGGCAAGGAGAAAAGAAATCGTACAGCCCAGCAGAGTAGGCAATACAGTCCTCTATACGGATTTTGTACAGTTATATGGATTGCAACACAGGTCGCACGTTTGGTGTAGATATGCTTCGATTTATGTGCATAATGAAAAATTTTCAGTCAGAGCTACTTTACTTGTAATTGAGCTCTTGTAAGTGCTAAAGATATTTTGAATAATGAATTGATCTAGAAGAGGAGAAATAATTATGCACTATGTTTAATTGCTTTTCTTGTTTTCAATAACAAATTGATCTAGAGGACGATAAATAATTGTGCACTGTGGGATTGTTTTTCTCGTTTTCCACTACATGAAAGAGTTAATAATTCCAATAAGTAACTAGATCTAATCTATTTGCTTAGATAGTTGGTTTTAGGATAATTTAACATGGCATCTGAGCATTTGCTCAAACAGAGAAAAGCAAATCTATTGTTTTTCAGGTTACTTCAGTGAGCTAGAGAGATAGAGCTAAGGAAAACCGTGTTAATAACCAATGTGGAAGTTGAGAATCGACTTGATGGGGTTTCGAATTTATTGCCATGGAAGGCAAGAATCTCAATGATCTTGAAGGAGGAAGGCTTGTGGGAATTCATGTCCAACCCTCCTCCACCACGCAAACACGCAAACACCAACAGTAGTAGACGCTACAGTGCAGGCAATGTGGGATAAGAAGGAGCACAACAACGTGGGATAAGAAGGGCATAAAGGCACAAAGGTTGATCCTTGAAGCTATTAAGGATCACTTGATTTCGCATGTTACAAAGAAAACTATATATAAGGAGATATTTGATGCCCTGGTATTGCTTTTTCGAAGCGATGACATGAGTCAGAACATTATTCTCAAACCGAAGCTCAAAGAGTGCAAAATGAACCCCTCCAACTATGTGACAAGCTACCTTATGAGGATCAGACAAATCTGCAACCAACTTGCAGTAATTGGAGAGGCAATATTGGATGTAGAGCTAGTGAATATTGTTCTAAATGGTTTCATTAAGGCTTGGAAACCATTCATCATGCGCATTTGTGCCCGTGAACAAATTCCCAAGTGGGAGGGACTTTGGGATGAGTGTATCCAAGAGGAGACTCGTAAAGATTTTAGGACCAACAAGCAAGGAAAAGGAGAAGCAAATGAAAACTTGGCACTGGTCAGCAAGATGAAGAAGACCAAGAGGAAAGCTTTCATCAAGAAAGGTGGAAATCAAGGAGGGGCAATAGTCTAGGGAGAAGAGAGATATGAGCAAAGATCAAATGCTATATCTGCCATAAGAATGGCCATTTTTTTCTCAATGTCCATAGAGGAAAAAGGGCAAGGGAAAGTCACAGAAAGTTGCAACAACAACAAAAACGGTTGACCAAGCCTACTTCCAAGTTCGAGAGTCACTTTTTGTTGGAAATATAATAGGCATGGTTGGTATTTTTCATCAAAAGAAAAAGGAAATATTAGATTTGAATTTAATGGCTCAAAAAATGTCAAGTCAGCCTCCTCCTTGATCAAGTCAGCCCCAAGTCAGCTAGGCCCCTTGGAGGCACACTTTCGACCACTTTGGAAGACTATAAATATGAGACCTCTCCCCCTCACTTTGAGGATCAATAAGCTCTTGTTTTATCTTTGTTCCAGTGAAGAAAGGAGTATGAGGAGGCCGAATTTCAAGAGGAAGGAGGAGAGGCTTGGTAGCTCTTGTTACTAGTTAGATGTTATCTTGATATCCTATTTCAAGATTTATTGATGAACATTGAACTATCTCTCTCATAAGGAAAGATTTTTGGGTTTTCCCCTTGTGGGTTTTGCATTGGCCTCAAGTGTAATTTTTTGTGTCTCTTGTCTCATTGTCTCATAGTTATTTTTACTGCTCTTTCATATTTGATGGTTAAAAATTTCTTTTGTATAATTGCTTAATGATATTGGATGTTATATAAAATTGATGCTAATACATCATTGGAAGTAGTTATCTGTTGAAGGAAATTGTTTCTGGTTTCTATGAACCCTAGAAAAATCGACATGGTAATAGAGGTCAAATTAAAGAGCAATATTAAAAGACCTGGAAAGTCGATTCGTGTTTTCTTTCTTGTCTTGGGATCCAGATGGTCGTGTTGACTAAGGTCTATTCGTGGCATGCGTCCTATGATGAATATGTGATGTGGTCGAAGGTAAAAAACAGAGTGCTAAGAAGAGGGTCGAGTTGAAGCTAGGATACAAGGCCAAATTAAGGCCGATTTGTCTCAAGAAGCAGCGAGGTAATTTTAGAGGGTTTCTTTGTTGGCCGAGTTTTGTGGTGGTTCATGTGAGCTCCCTATGGCATCATATCTCTAATTTTGCCCTCGCTTAGGTTGTTGATCTGGAAGGTCAAGTAGAAGTCGAAGTCACCTATTTCACTGCGGAACTAAGACACCTATCTTCTATAAAAATTTGAGAACCTAAGGCTCTCATTCTCTGTGGAAAGTTGCGAACCTATGGCACCTTCTTTTATGTGGAAACCATGCGAAGTTTATGAAGCACATTACACGAATGCGAAGATTGAGACTAAATATAACTCTGTAAACTACCTTTATGGTTGAAGTTCTTCGCACAAGAATTTTTTGTGGCTCACATTCTCCTCAAGACTATTTGGGGCTCTTTCGACAAAACATGTGACAAACTGTCATTCTGTGAATGTTTGGATGAGCAAAAACATTGGCCCATGACTAGCAAAGATTACGACTATTATAATCTCATCATTCAACCGATGTGCAGTGGATTTGTAAAGTCTGGAAGTATTACAATTGATGTTAGCGTTGTCAATGTATTTCATTGACTCGGCTATATATGCATAAACCTATCTCCATCTGATGATATGAATGGGGTACAAATCAGCACAATGTTACAATACGTCGGCATAACAAGCAGTGGTGTGGAATAAAAGTCTTTTATAATTCATATGTGTTGGCTATTTGTTTCATGAGCTCGTTTTATTAATCATATGCAGCTCGTGTTAATAGTAATCTGGGGCCCAAAATTTCATCTGAAGCGATCCAACAAAAATAAATGTTTGCAACCCTTTTTTCTGACATAATCTTCTCCTTGATCTAAAGGTTATATGCAAAGATTGGATGTAGTACAATTGGAACCTAAGTATAACCTTCTGAAACAAATAAAGAGCGATATATATTGTTTGAAAAATAGTGTTATAGAATAAGAATTGATCATTGTAATAATGTTATACTGTGTAGGTGACAAGTTTGAGACCTATGCACAAGTCCCTGGTGACATCTAAACCCTAAGAAGTTTGAAATCATCTTTGTGATATGTTTGAGCTCATCTTAGTCTGTGGAGGATTTGCTTCTACGATGTGACCAGCAGCCTACGATATTCTTTTCTATACATAGAAGAAAGACAAATTACACTAGAAAGAAGTTGACCTGATTGAATATATATATATATATTCCTTCCATCATTATAAAAGGGAACAAAAGAACAAAGTTTGAAGGCTCAAATTTAGAATATGTTGAAATGTTTATTATGGAAGGCACTGACATTTTGAGCTTTCAACAGTGATAGATGGCAAGTTGCAAGTGTGCATATGATGTTTGAACATTACCTTGAAATATCGAGCATTAAACAAGGCTTAGAAGCTTCTTTAAAAAGCGTCTAACAGAGATGTTACTTGTCTCTCTTGATCAAGTCCTATATAACTAAGTACTGGAATGAATATTTGAGAATAAGTCTTAGATCTAAATGATGAAATTTATTGCAAAACAATGTTGTTGTTACAGTGACGAGTTTTTGAAGATTATTGCAAGCATTGGAAATAAATGCAAGGATGCCAAGGTTACACCATTTGAAAACAAGGCAAAAATAATGAGAGGTCGAAGCTCCCCTTCAACCCCTAAGTTTGATCAAATTATTCCTGAGGAATTGAGATTTGATCTAGGGTTTGGAAGATTGAAATGTTTTGGATTTGTAAAAAAATCCCTAGGGTTCGCTAAACAAAGCCCTAGGCTTGATCACTCATAATGATGATATTGAAAAACAATGATGAAGTTGAAAAAGAATGCAAGGATGAGTAGGTATCGAAGCTAAGGTGACAAATCAAGGAAGGGCAGCTCAACAAGGGACACTCAAGCTCTCAAAGATCAAGGTTCTAGAAGGATATCAAGGGCATCAAAGCATCAAGAATATCCCATCATCTTTAAGGCTTTTCGAAGACAAGGACTACATCATCTTGAAGAAAGTATCAACACCCTAGCTTGTTCAAGGAAAGAGTCTATACTTGAAGCATTCTTGGGAATCTCGCTCAAATCATCATCACAAGGAAGGACAGCACAAAAGACCCTACCTCTACTCAAATTGAAGAGATCTACAAATCAAAGCATCTTGAAGTCTACCCATCCAAGGAAAGCAAGAAGAAAGGAGTTGTTGGCATCATCAAAGGATTCAAGGTGATCTCCCTCTATTGGAGTCAAGGATTGCCTTTGAAGAAAACTATCTTCATCAAGAAGAAGTTTTTCTATTATCTAAATCCTCATCAAATTCAAGAAGGCAGCAAGTTGAAGGAGCATCTTCACAAGTAAGTACATTTATGTCTACATTTGAATCTGTCAAAATGTCTTTTTGTAAGGAAAGCAACAAATTGGTTGGGGCTTCAAACTTTCTTGCATGGAAGAAAAGAACAGATTTGAACCTCATAGAAATGAGGTCATGGAACATGTTAAGGGCTCAATCACCAAACCACCAAAGGAAGATGCTCAAGCACTTGCAAGGTGTATGAAAAGGGAAGTTAGGGCTCAAAGAATTCTCATAGAATCCATCAAGGATCCCCTCATTCCCTATGTATCAAGATTAGAAACATCAAAAGAAATATATGACAAACTTGTAGAATTGTTCTCTGTAAGCACTGCAAGAGAAGTAATCTAATTAAGACAAGAACTCTACAAGATGGAGGTATCAAAAGAAGAAGGAATAGCCTCATACTTTATGAGGATATCTGAAATAAGAGATCAACTACAAGAATTGGGAGACATAATGTTTGACAAAGAGATGACTACAATAGTGCTCAATGCACTACTAGAAGAACGGGGCAAATTCACATCATTGGAGTAGAATTACATTGCAATAGGAGTAGGAGTAGGATTACATCATTGGTGAGCCCCACAGTTTTGGAGGACTTTTATGGGGCCCAAGTGGGATCGCTTACCATGTTTCATCATCAAGATCAGTTTCGCACAGTTCACTCTTGATTTCGTTGCATTCTCAGGATTCCCATTAAACGAAGTTATCAACATGCATATTTTAATTATTTATGCTTAAAGTGCTATTTGGAGCTGATTATTTGGAGGAAAACCTTAGTGTAATAGCTCATTGGAATCGGGGCAAATAGAACTACAGAGCACGATGATTAAAAGGGGCTTTGTGTGGTCCATGTAATCATGGAATTAAGCACTAGTTAATAAAAGTCATTTTGTTACATAAAAAAGGAAAAATGCATTTATTATTTAATTGGAGTGAAAAGGTAAAAAAGGTGGCAAAAAAGTCAAGTGAATTATAAAAAAGAGGAGGGAGTCTCTACACATTCTTGCATTTTCTAACTTGAAAATTAGAAGTTTGGAGAAATTTTGAGAAATAGTCTAGAGTAACTTTCTAAAACCCTCTTTGCTGGTCGCTAGTTTCAGTGTTCAAACTATACACCCTAGCCAGTTTAGGAGCGGGATCACTCAAATTATGACATTGTGCTTTAGTGGAGAAGAAGATTTTGGGCAAAGGAGTACGTCCATAGTGTTATCAGTTGATTTTATGCATTAATTTTTGGTGTTCTGCAATTCTTATTCAGGTTGAACTTTCATACTCCAAGTGGATTGAGATCTGAAGGAAAAAGGGCCGAGTTCCATTCTCAAAGAAGGGAGTGAGTTATCAATTGTTTTCCTGGTCGAGTTTCCCTCTATTGCCGGCCGAGTTTGTCCTTTGGAAGGGTTTGAGTTCCATATCTTTCTTGTTGGTCGATACACTGTCCAAAAGGAGCCAAGTTACTTGTTATAAGAGGCCGAGTTTATCACTCTTAGGGGGATCGAGTTCATATGTTTGCTAGTCGAACTCTAGCCACTATTTGGGGCCGAGTCTGCCACTGTGGAAAAGCCTGAGTTCACATGTTACCTGAGTGGAGCTGACTGCTGTGCTTGGAATGTATTCTCTGAGCCTATATACTGTTGTTGGTGACTCGAGTTCCCAGCTGTGTATATCTCCCTCTGAGGCTGAGTTCTGCATTTGTTCTAGATGAGAAGTTTGTTGTTTATAAAGAATACTCTCCTGCATTGTATATACAACATCTGCTCGCTGAAAATATAATATTATCAGTTCTGAGTTTAGTTGTCTATTGCTGTCATAATTCTGGGTTGCAATGATGAAGAAAGAGTGATCTGCATTTATTCTAGCTGAGAAGTTTGTTGTTTATAAAGAAGATTCTCCTGCATTGTATATACCGTGTCTGATGGCTGAAAATATGATATTATGAGTTCTGAATTTAGTTGTCTATTGCTATAATAATTCTGGGTTGCATTGATGAAGAAAGAGTGATTTTTTATTGCTGTAGCAAATACATGCCAGTGGCATTTGCATTCCTAAGTTTAATAAAAAACATTATACCGTTGTTGAAGTGTGTTTGGAGCCTTCATTTATCACTGTATTTATTCATTTGAAATAAAAATAATGGTAAGTGCGCCTGCAGTCATGAGCATACAAACGTTTGATAAAAGTCCACAGTGCTGAAAAACCAAATAAACTCGGAAGTTTTCAGTAAAATTCTAAGGTATCTCGAGGGAATATCTTACAGTGGTATCAGAGCATGATTTTGGCCAGCTGTGAGACGAGATCAAGGTGATAGCAAAAAGAAGAATTCCAGAACCAAAATCAGAAAGGAAACTGAAGATAACAAGGAAAAACACAGCAAGAAAATCTTGCAAGATCCCTTCAAAAATTTGAAGAATATAACAGATATTTCACAAAACTGACAGAGCACATGGAAGTATATGGGTATCATCAAAGGTGGCAAAGAGAAAAAGAAATTGCAGATCCGTAGATGGAGATAAAAAGAGCACAACTACTGAACAAAACCCCAGTGTTAATACTACAAGTATAGAAGAAGCAATGATTGAAGGTGAAAACTATGATTCAACCTCCTAGGACGAATTGGGAAAAGTCATACCCGTTGAAGATAAAGCTAGCCCAGATTCAACCCAGCAGGTTGGCACAAGGGTTTGGAACGAAGGAGAGTCAGATATTGCTACAGAAAGTTTGTCATCATTTAGCAAGATTGTTGAGTTGGATGATGGGTACAAGGAAAATCACGACGCCACCTTTGTTTTGTCAACAGTTGATGATGATCCTTTGTTTGGGATCAATGTTGCCCCAATTCCCAATCAGGGGGTGTGCAAAGATGATAACACGCAAGTAGTCAGCACTATGAACCCAGACCCATCAGTTGATTTCTTTTGTGGTAGATGTTGCTCATAAGCTTACTTGCGCCCATAACTTGGAAAACCAATTGAAGATGAGCGCAGACACATGACAGTATGGGAGGAGAGCCTTCATTTAGCAAGATTGTTGAGTTGGATGATGGGTACAAGGAAAATCACGACGCCACCTTTGTTTTGTCAATAGTTGATGATGATCCTTTGTTTGGGATCAATGTTGCCCCAATTCCCAATCAGGGGGTGTGCAAAGATGATAACACACAAGTAGTCAGCACTGCAAACCCAGACCCATCAGTTGATTTCATTTATGAAGTAGATGGTGCTCATCAGCCTACTTGTGCCCATAACTTGGAAAACCAATTGAAGATGACCGCAGACAAGGTTATGCAGCCATGAGGCATTATGATGATATACAAAGCATTGGTGGCAGATTATTGTTGGAGAAGCGCAGTGACACATGACAGTTTGGGAGGAGAGCCTTCATTTAGCAAGATTGTTGAGTTGGATGATGGGTACAAGGAAAATCACGACGCCACCTTTGTTTTGTCAATGGTTGATGACAATCCTTTGTTTGGGATCAATGCTGCCCCAATTCCCAATCAGGGGGTGTGCGAAGATGATAACGCACAAGTGGTCAGCACTGCAAACCCAGACCCATCAGTTGATTTCATTTATGAAGTAGATGGTGCTCATCAGCCTACTTGTGCCCATAACTTGGAAAACCAATTGAAGATGACCGCAGACAAGGTTATGCAGCCATGAGACATTATGATGATATACAAAGCATTGGTGGCAGATTATTGTTGGAGAAGCGCAGTGGCACATGACAGTTTGGGAGGAGAGCCTTCATTTAGCAAGATTGTTGAGTTGGATGATGGGTACAAGGAAAATCACGACGCCACCTTTGTTTTGTCAATGGTTGATGAAAATCCTTTGTTTGGGATCAATGCTGCCCCAATTCCCAATCAGGAGGTGTGCGAAGATGATAACACACAAGTAGTCAGCACTGCAAACCCAGACCCATCAGTTGATTTCTTTTATGAAGTAGATGTTGCTCATAAGCCTACTTGTGCCCATAACTTGGAAAACCAATTGAAGATGACCGCAGACAAGGTTATGCAGCCATGAGGCATTATGATGATATACAAAGCATTGGTGGCAGATTATTGTTGGCGAAGTGCAGTGACACATGACAGTTTGGGCGGAGAGCCTTCACTTGCAGACTTTTAAACTCTTAGAAAGACATTGGTAGAGATGAAATCTAACTAACTACACCTCCTTTCAAACAGAGATCACCTACTCATGTTTGTTGAGATATATCATGATGCGCTAGTAGGGAAAGAGGAAGTTGAAAGGCTTACACATGAGCTTGAGACTACCTAGGATTTCTTGAAGAGTGCCCAGATGGCCCTTCAAGAATCAAAGTTGCAACTTGAGCAGCTTTGTATGGAGTCAAGTTGTGTACCTTCTTCTATGGCAACCATCACACAAGAGGATGTTAGGAGCACTTATGATTTGATAGAGGAGCCTGCACCTGATCTTTGAACACGAGGAGAACCTAGACGAACGGGCACGAGCAAAGAGGTATGTCCCAAAGGTCTCTGATTATGCATCCATGAGTTGTGGAGATAGGTATATTTCAGACGAGGATACATCCATCTGGGATCCAAGTTCAATTGACACAAGTGTAGTGGATACTAAAGGACCCAAGTTGGGATTGGGATCCAAATGGGGTTTCCCATCATATATAGGAGATGCAGGATGGCTATGGCACGGACGGGGTGGTTGACCCAATAACTGAGCGCACAGATCCCTCAATATTTCCATCAAAGTTCCAATCAGCGCTAGTGGAAAATTGGTTTGACAAGGAGATATGCAGATTCTGAGATGTCCTGGCATATTGTCCGTATATGGGGTTACAAGTTGGTCCACATGCTCGTTATTCGGATGAGATGGCATTGGTATGCCACCAGGCAAGGCCTTGGATGGAGATGATGTTCTTCTCTTGATATATTGGAAGCAGAGGCCACCAAGGATTAGTGCAGTAGTAACACCTCCACTAGCAAGTGAGGAGCTTTGCCACTCAGATTTACCAAGGTGGATTAGAAGGGGTGTTCCACACCATAGTGGATTCACTAGTGGAGTGACGAGTACATTGGCACATACACGATACCAGTCAGTACAGGGTGGCATAGCAACAGGCAGCGATATTGTCCGTATATCGGGTTACAAGTTGGTCCACATGCTCGTTATTCGGATGAGATGGCATTGGTATGCCACCAGGCAGGGCCTTGGATGGAGATGATGTTCTTCTCTTGATATATTGGAAGCAGAGGCCACCAAGGATTAGCACAGTAGTAACACCTCCACTAGCAGGTGAGGAGCTTTTCCACTCAGATTTACCAAGGTCGATTATAAGGGGTGTTCCACACCATAGTGGATTCGCTAGTGGAGTGACGAGTACATTGGCACATACACGATACCAGTCAGTACAGGGTGGCATAGCAACAGGCCTTGGCATTACAGGACTTGGCAATTCAGCTACCCTTAATGATAAGTTGGTTTTTGCAAGAGAAGATCACTTAGATCTTCCAATAGACTTCAGTTTGGCGGAGGGCGTTTCACCTCTCAGTGTTTTGTTGATGGTATCAAAGGAGGAGTTCGTAGTTAATTCATGTGGACTGTTATCCATGATAACTCCTAGAAATAATTTTTAGTTTTATTAGTTGTGATTGCCATACAAACAAGCCCGGATCAACGGCCCATATTGAATCAACCCAGATGCACAAGCCCAAATCAACGAGCTTCAAAACATCCATTTCGCTTCTGCTCAATGGGACAGCGAGGGTATTTTTCGGCGTATATCTAGCAACACGCTCATCAAACAGAATGCAGTGAAAGGTGGGACAGCGAGACACTTTCAACAAGTTTTAATCAGCAAACAACACAACAAGATTCGAAGGGCCAGACTTTCTGAATTTCGACAAATACAGTGCCAACACTTCAAGCAGTTTTCCTAAATTATTGTAACAGTTAGATAGGTTCTGTTTAAGTGACTTCTATTTGTATTCAAACTTTGATAAAACAGAAATATCCCTATAAAGGCTCAATGTTTTATTAGTCAAATAGGATTAGATCTCTTAGTTGTTGATCGAACCTACCCCAGGCAGAAGATTTTGTAAAGGAGATCTCATTCTATATATGTGTGGTTTCTTGAATTTTAAAAAGGGGGATCAATGATGTGAGAACACCACTTTTGTATATTTTTTAGTTAATAAAAATACAGTTTGCAGCAATACTTTGTTTTAACCTAATATTCATTTTTTGTTTCAATTCCATTCAATCATGCTCCTATGTTGTTCTCAGTTTTCATGGCTTATTTGATTACTTGGAATTCAATGTTATATTGCTCCAACTTCCTTCAATTTGTTGTGATTACTGTAAATGTCCATATTCACATGTAAACCAAAAAATGTCTGAGCTTCCAAAAAACTGTGTTGTTTGTAATTGATTTTCTTTAATTGACTCTAGGCCCAACGGTGGTTGTCATCACACTCTTTCACCTGGAAAAATCACATAGAAAACTAGAGTTAGCCATCTATATTGTTGAGCTTATCATAGCCAAATTTTTAAGTATATTGAGAGAGCCCTCTCAGATTGGAAGGGCTAACTTCCACTCAAAAGTTGGTTTGAAATAGTTACGTTGGGTTGAAGGTTGACACAACCCAACCCTTTCCAATCCAGTGACAACATTTTGGTGCGTCTGTCGGGAGTCAAAAAGCTCAATTTCCCGAATTTTCTTTGAGCCTCTTCATTCTGATTCCTGAGGGTAACAAGAAATCAGAGATTCTTGAAGGTTGTGATATTACCCTGGCAACTCCAATTTCAAAAGATACAAAAGATCGAAGCTTCATGGTGACTCCACTGCTTGACGATCAGTGGCTTGAAGAAGTTCCAAGATGAGTTCTATTGTAAGAAGAAATATCAGGTATGCTCTTATGGATCAGTGTCACATCTATGGTTTTTCAAATACTATGCCTTGTGCTGATTGGTCAACCCATCTTCTCATATTTAAAGATGATGTTGGTCTACATTTGGTTAAATTCCATGTACATGTATGTAGACTGAGGGTTGAGTTTCCTGAGGGTTGTCTCATGAAGATGTTTATGGCTACTCTAGAAGACAAAGCTAGAGTATGGTATGAAGGGTTGCCATTAGGAATATTGTGTTCTCTTAAAGATTTTCATAGAATATTTTTTGGACATTATGGTTAGTCTCATCCTTCATCACCATTCTTTCAAGACTGTCGCAATTTTTGGAAACGTTTCATTCAATATCTCAAAAGTATTCATGATGATGTAGAATGTATGGATGATGAGGAGATGTTAGAGGCACTTTATGAATTTTCTTCTCAAGCTAGTTGTCATGATGATCAAGAAGTTTTCCAACAAGCAAATGTCTCTTCTTTAGTTGAAGATGAAATGGATCAGCGATTTGACAGTCAAGTCATATTATATGAAATCCATCAGGATTTGCAGCCTTGTCAATCTTTATGCAGTGAAAGGTATGAGCCAAATCATTCAAATTGTTTTTCAGCCCATTCCTTTTCGGAGATTTTATGTCAAGAAGAAACTCCTCAAGATCAGGGTATTGAAAATACATGCATGAAAATTCTGAACAGTGAGGTAACATGTAGTGAAAGTTGTCTACCTAGACAAGAACTTTTTTCCATTGAAGATCATAACGATGTTGTCCCGATTAGTGTTCAGACTCAAGATGACATTCCTCAAGCAAAACTACCAAAGGTTCTATCTGATTTGTTTGATAAGCAAAAGAGTAGTTTTGATACACGCAATATGGATGTCATGTTTGAAGATGTTCAAGGATGCATGGATGGATTTGTTGATTTACATGAAAGGGAAGACAAACCTATTGTTGCCTTTTTATTTGACGATGTTCTTGGAATTAAAGACATAGGACAACAGAAGCCATCAATTATGAATGAATTCAGCCCTAAAGGTTTTACTCATCAAGAAGAGGTGATTTTTCATGATTATCAAGATTGTTTGGTAAGTCTATTCCAGTCATTAGTGGAGGTGGAGTTTTCTTCATTTATAAGCTCGGGTGATGGATTCAGTTTTTATTATGAGTTGCTAATAGATGGTCCACTTGAGAACAGTCAAGCAGCACTAGTGTTGGATCAGCTTTTTGACTGGTTATACTAGAGGTTTCATATTGCTTGAATTAAGCAGGTGCATTTTCAGATGTTAGAGTAGGGTTATTGGTACATAAATAAGCTTGTTGGGCAAGCATTTCCTTCAGCTTTAAGTTACATTTTGTAGTTGTTAGTTTGAGTTTGTACAACAGTGTGATATCTTGTTGCTTGTCGATTGCGATAAAGTCATTGTCGTCAATATTGCAAGTTCTACCAACCAATTGCGATAAGTCCTTCTCCCGTCGATTGTTATATCGCAATCGGAGATCGCACAGTCATAAGACCCTCCTCCACCGAAGTCCCTTCCGACTTACGATTGCAATATGCGAGAATCCTCCTGGATGCGATATTTTATGTGATTCATTCTATAAACTGTCACGTCCGAAACATCGGGAAATTACTATAAATCATTGTTAAAGGCCCCTCCTCTGCTTTGCGATAGCGATATGGTGAACCACCCAAATGAATGCAATAATTTTGTGCCATGTTGTATTAAGTTTCACGTCCAGACAATCGGTGAACACTATGAAACATGGTAAAAAGTCCCTCCCTTGTATTGCGATTACAATACCAATAGGGCCAGATCAACAGCCCAGATAAGCAAACCCAGATCAACGAGCATCAAAACATTCATTTCGCTTTTGCTCAGTGGGATAGCGAGGGTATTTTTCGGCGTATATCCAACAACACACTCATCAAACAGAATGCAGTGAAAGGTGGGACAGCGAGAAACAGAGGATAGCAAGACACTTTCAGCATGTTTTAATCAACAAACAACATAGCAGGATTCGAAGGGCCAAATGTTCTGAATTTCCACAAATACAGTGTCAACACTTCAAGTTGCTTTCCTAAATTATTGAAACAGTTAAATAGGTTCTATTTAAGTGACTTCTATTTGTATTCAAACTCTGGTAAAACGGAAATATCCCTATAAAGGCTGAATGTTTTATTAGTCAAATAGGATTAGATCTCTTAGTTGATGATCGAATCTAACCCAGGTGGCAGATTTTGTAAAGGATGTCTCACTCTATATATGTGTGGTTTCTTGACTTTTAAAAAGGGGGATCAATGATGTGAGAACACCACTTTTGTATACTTTTCAGTTAATAAAAATGCAGTTTGCAGCAATACTCTGTTTTAACCTAAGATTCATTTTTGGTTTCAATTCCATCCTATCATGCTCCTATGTTGTTATTAGTTTTCATGGCTTATTTGATTACTTGGAATTCAATGTTATATTGCTCCAAGTTCCTTCAATTTATTGTGATTACTGTAAATGTCCATATTGACATTAGTAAACCAAAAAATGCTTCAGCTTCCACAAAACAGTGTTGTTTGTAATTGGTTTTCTTTAATTGACTCCATGCCCAATGGTGGTTGTCATCACACTCTTTCACCTACAAAAATCACATACAAAACCATAGTTAGCCTCTGTATTTTTGAGCTTATCATAGTCAAATTGTTAAGTATATTGAGAGAGCCCTCTTAGGTTGGAAGGGCTAACTTCCAATCAAAAGTTGGTTTGAAATAGTTACGCTGGTTTGAAGGTTGACACAGCCCAACCCTTTCCAGCCCAGTGATAACATGGACAAGGAACCTTTTCAGTAGGAGTTGGATTGTACTTTCAAGAGTTCACTCTTGAGGTACATTGGATTGGTTTTCTAGTAGAGAAACTGCTCAAGGAGTTGGTCAGAATTTTGCATTATAGAGACGCTCTACTTGTTGACAATATGCAAAGGACCTCTAGTGTCTATGCCTTGTTGGGGAGTGAGTGGAGCAATGAATGCTTCACGATGATCAGGATGGTTTGGGACCCCAGTATCATGATATCCATTCGTACAATGGTCTAGAGTGGAGTGGCTTAGTGGCATATTTGGGATGTTAGTCTTAGCTTCAATTTGGGTCAGCCAGTGATGACATTGCTTAAGGACAAGCAATGTTGAAGAGTCTTGTTGAGTTTTGTAGCTCGAAAGGTACTTCTAATCTTGTGTCTTGACTAGAAAGACCTTGATTTGTCTCTTAAGGAGCTTGCATGCAACATGCAAAGTGTGCAAGTGAGTTGCACGCATGTGAATGTGTTGCATATGACATGCATGAGATGTGCATGTAAAGAAAGCTAAATTGATCAATTGATGACTTGTACTTGAGTTAAAGTAAAGAAAGCTAAAGATAGGATAGTTAACTAAAGCAAAGTCATTTATCTTCACTTAACTTGACGAGCTAATTGTGGCTGTCAATCTTAGCTTAGAAAAGTTATAAATTGAGCCTAAGGTGAGGAGCTAAGACACAACAACAACACAAGATTGACAGAGGCTTCTCGGTGAACGTATGCGAGGTCCGAGAGAGTGTAGAGAGATTAGTGATCAGCTTTGTAACTTGTATTTTCTCGATTGGGCCATTATCCCAAAATGAAAGGCCAAGTATGTTTTGTGATTAATTTAATAATGAAGAATGTTGATTGGATAGAAATAGGTTTGTGTGTATGTGATTCAGATAAAGTAATTTTGCTTTCGCTAAATATTTTGGTTATGAACTTAGTCGATTCAGTTAATAATTGCTAGGGACTGAATACCAGGTGTTGGGATCGTGAAACTATAATATGGTATCAAACCCCCAACTCTAAATCAATCTCGGAATTACAAGTGTCGGGTTCACGTCAGATCGTCGGAACCAACTTGGCTAGGATCATGCGAACAGAAAATTTTGAAGGCAGCGATATTCTTTTTCAAGCCAAGAATTATTTTTTACGAGCAAAACAAATGCAAATATAAGGGGCCATCTTTTCAAGCGAAAAAATGGGTGAAAATTGTTGTTGTTCAATGGGGTTTGAGATTATTAATGGGTTACATTACGAGAATTGGCTAGACGGTGAAGGAAACTTTAGCACATGGAAGGAGTGGATTGTTCTATTATTTGAGCAGGAGTTGTGGGACATCGTTGAGAAGACCATCTAAATTACCACAAATCCTACTCAATTGGCTGAGTTTAATAAGAAAAATGTGAAGGCCAAGAGAATAATCTTGGACTCTATTAAAGGCCATATTATACGTCATGCGACAGGGAAAAAATGCCTTTGAGATGGGGGCATCCTTAACAAACTATACCAGAAATTAAATAAATAAAAAAAAGATGGTGTTGAAAGAGAAACTAAGAAATGCCAAGATGTCTGAAATTGACATAGTTGCATCACACCTAACCAACATCCTCAGATTAGAGATGACTTGGCAACATTGGGGGAAACTATTGATAGTGAAGGGTTGGTCAGATCAACCTTGAGTGGCTTTCGTCCGAAAGGAGATGTATTTGTTGATGAGATCATCGCAAGGGAAAATCTACCTAGTTGGGATAGATTGTGGGATTATTGTGTACAAGAAGAGACAATGAGACATTCCAAAACTGTTGGTCAACATGATGGTAAGGATGATGAAGAGAATTTTTCTCTTGCCATCGAAGAAAACAAGTAAACTAGAGGAAAGTGAGGGCTTTGCTACCGTGAAAGACATGAGCAAAGTGCTCTGCGTGCCACAAGACAGGTCACTATGCAAGCCAATGTCCATACAATAAGGAGGAGGAGGAGGATCAGGTGGTTGCATCAGCATCAAATGAGATTTAAGACTTTACGAAGAAATTTGAAAAAGAATTTTCTCTAGTTACTTGTGTTTCTGGCAATAGTATTGTTGTGCATGAGGACAGTGGGCTATGGCTAGTGGACAATACAATGTCGATTCACATGATGGGGATGAGGTCAGTGCTCTGCAGTTTTTAGAGACAAGCTTAGACCACAGTGCGTTCAGTGGGACTAGTGCCATGCATGCAATGAAGGGGGTTGGATGTGTAATATTCTAGCTAGAGTCAGAAGGATTTTAGGAGGTGATAAGGATGTTGTTTGTTCCAAGGTTGATGGTACAGGGACTCTTAGTATCATCCCTGGAGGATGTTGGATATAGAGTTTTGTTCCGATATGGACAGGTGTTTCTATATTAAGAGGGAATGACCATGGATGTAGTTGTAGTGCTTGGCATCAGATAGGGGCGGGCATGCAAGTTGTTGGGACAACATATGGGTATATCCAACGTAATCCTAGATACAAGATCAGTGTTACTTGCTAAGAGGGAGCAGGGGGCAAGGAAGAGTGTTTCTTCACGTACTACCAGGAGCCTCAGCTCATACGATATGAACAATGTTGCACGAAGCAGGGACGTTTTTTGGAAGCGAAGCATCGAAAGCGTCATTTTCCAAAAATCTAGAAAGTAAAGTGTCTCGAAAACGTCTATTATATATACATACACACAGACATATATATATATATATATATATATATATCATGTATTTTTGCATTTATATTCAAAAAAACATCCAAAATATCAAATTAGTTGTGGAATACATGAAAATACACATATTTGTACATAAATCAAGATAGATACGGAATCCATTGTACATCAATGATAAATTATTCCAACATCAACCATCTAAATTCTAGCAATTACAAACATACATCAAATTTTTAAGCATATCATCAAACATAAAACATTTAGAAGATAAAATCATAAAGCACTCAAAATACTTGTTTAGCAAGTGAGCAATTGTCAACATGACTCAAGTCCAAAATTCAAATAATAATGTTCATAAAATAGGCCACCTAGCCACCACTAAGTACACACTGAACTAGGAAGAATAAGACATAAAAGTTCAAATTCACAAGTCTAATCTATGACAAAAGTAAACTGTGAATATATCTACTAATCTCTCCTCCTTCCACCACAAACACTACGTGAGCCTCCACGTTGTGGCACTGAAGAAGATGGTGACTCAAGTTGTCGAAGTTGTGGAACAAATGAAGATGATGATGAAATATGTAACTAGGTCGGGTCTTCATAATGACATATGTAATCATGATTTCATGTATTTAATGTAAAGAGAAAAATAAATTTATTCTTGTTGTCATTGAGGCATGGGTTTCATGCTCAAGAGAAATTTATTTTATAGGTCAAGCTCCCATTGAGAGCTTCTAGGGCTTGTTATTTAGTGTACAAGTCAATTGAGTCATTGTCATGTATGAAAGACCCTCCTTCAGCATGTTAAATATTGTAAAGAAAAATTATTTGAGTCAAAGTTTGAGACAAAAGACCCTCCAAGACCTCATCATAATGCAAAAAGGACAAGTCGTCCTAAAGGGTGCAATTCAACCTAGCAGAAAGCCTGTATATAGGAGAGACTTCGACCTCACTTTGGAGAGACACTTGACACACGCAAGTTCAATCACAAAAGAGAAAAAGGTACAAAGAAAGGAAGGACGAAGAAAGAAGAAAAAGACAAGATATTTGGATTGTTTTTGAGTTA
>APFE031021748.1:8310-24351 GCA_000404065.3 Pinus taeda
ATATAAAGGCACAAAAATAACAATAGAGGGATTCTATGGGTCACAATAATAACAATATGGGGACAATAGGGGCACAACAATATTAATAAGGGATACACCTACAATAGTAATGGGGTAATCACTAGTATTATAGGGACCTAAAAATATGCATGAAAGTGCACTGGCTCTGAGAGCCTCATTTATTAAGTGAAATTCCCAAGATACACTATTACAACTATACGACACTAGCCTCAATAGTGGATCATTATGTCACCACTTGTTCCTCCAAAGAAAAATCTTCCCTCCTATGCCAAGATATAGAAGCCAAGGTGAAAAGTATTTTTCTTGAGCTATGAGGGTGTATATATTACAAATTAGGTGACTCTCCACCTCTATTGTGACTCTTGAGCTCTTATGTGACTTTTTGAATTCCTATGTGACCTTTGCACTTCTACATGAATTTAAAACTTTCTAGTGACTTTTCACATTCCACGTGGGACCTTTGGGCTTCCACACATTTTAATTTTTCTCATTCTTTCAAATTACATAATTACATTTCACAAATAATCTAGAAAAACACATGGGACCAAACAACACCCTTGTGTTGAGACTTTTAATGACCATAGTTTATTGAATGTGGCATGAGACTTGATGGAAATGTATTGATGTGGGGTTCCTTTCTCTTTGCCATGCCTTCAACTCTTGATGGTTGTTCTATGATGTGCTTCATCTTAACACTCCAAATGGTCTAGATGACTGTTGGAACCTTGTGAATGAACATTTGTTGCCATCTCTCTGCAATGATCCAAGATTCCTTTACTCCTATGTGATATCATCTTTGTGTCTTGTCTCCATGAGCTTCCCTCTTATAATCTATTAGGCCCTACTTTTGTACCCATTTTTCATAGTTTATTTCACTGTTTTCACTATCATTTACCCTACTCTACCCTATTTGTACCCTAAAACCACTCCACACTAGCTAAAATCACACTACTTTACAGTGGAGGTAATATTTGTTGCTAAGTACTATTTTGGTATTTCTTTAATTAGTTTGAATAGATGATAAATGAACCTATAACTCTCAAGTTACTTTGACTAATATTTAAAAAGACTCGCAGACTTTTGAAGTGCATAGACAAGTCATCAAACACTCTAACACGTCACTCAACAATGCACTAAGCAGTTGTTTTTGGACCCACTATCATGTACTCAGCTTTGTACCTCGTTCAATACTCTACTCAACAGCGGGCACCCAGTTAAATTTTGGCATCCTAAAATAGGACTCCTCATTCTTAACAAAAAATTGGTTTTAACGATGGTATTGTAATCAGGTTAAGTTCGGTTGCAATCTCTACAAAGCTATCTGTGATATTTCACAAGACTTAACTTAGTTGTTTATTTTTACTTTTCTTAGTCAATCAATTTTAACCATTTTCATGAGCTGAACTCTTTAAAAATCCTAATATTCTGTATGTAAAAGCTACTCATGCATAGCTTTGTATAAGGAGATATATGCTCAATTTGAACTAGATTGTGGTGAAACTTCTTGATTATGTTTGGTTAAGATCGATCTCCTGGACTGATGTTTCATTGAAACTATAATATAATTATTGTCTCGACTTCTATTTTCATGTAATTGTTATGTATCTTGATTCATAAGGTACTGAGTTAGCTTAAGACTTGTTATGGGAAGTGGCAAAGGCCCACCACAACCTGGAATCGAGTCATGTAACCATTGTAGTATGTATGGGTGTGTTTTTCTTCAGTAACTAGATATGTGTTCCATTTCCAAATTGTTTTGTTAGATATTTCTCAGAATTTTAGTACTCCATTCCATACTTAAGCTATTACTCTATTTTCATGAATCTGGAAAAGAACAACGAGTATATTGTTGCCAATTCTTTGCGAGATGGGAACATTGTTATAAATATCTCTTGTATATGATCAATTTCGCAATTATACATTTTACAATCATGATTGGTTAGAAAAAAGAACTTTTCAATTTAAATTAAATTCTCAAGAAAAGCAACTGTCGTGTTTCGAATTTGATCTCTAGTTTTAAACTGAGATATGTTTATGGCTATATATGTATACCAGTGACTCAAGTCTCTTGTAACATTGCACTCTATGTCAAATGTACATGACCATTAGAGACAGAGTGTTATTTTATATAGGTTTATATAGGTTGTGTGTTAACATCTTAGGAATTGTATGGCATTTACAACATAGCCATTTCAATTTCCTATGTGGGATTTCGTTGAGTTATAGTGTAATCCTTGTTTGAATATATCACTAGTGATTTGTTCCTTTTCCATAGAAATTTTTGTACTTATATTAAAGTTTCTTGAATTCATTTAGATTAGCATTGAATTAGAAAGGTGAGATTTTTCTTTTGAAGTTAATTCTGTTGAATTAAGAAATAGGGATTGGTTTATCATTGAATTGCCTTCGATTCATAGAACCCTAGGATTAGTTTATGCAATGATTTCAAATCAAGTTATTGACAGATTGGTTTGAAAGCATTAGTGGTGATAGCTATCAGTTTCATTTCTAAATATAGTTCTTGAGTTAAATAAGTTATAGTTAAAATAGAATAGTGATTTAGGATTTGAATGAGATAGATTAGATTACAATAAAATAGATTTCTTCACTTCAACTTTTCATATTTTAATTATTAGATATATAGATTGAACTTTTCGTACTTAATTTCGTACTAAGATATTTAGAACCTAAATTGGAATGCAGTGCAACTCAAGTTTACAAAGTCGAGTTGACAATTTAATTTAGGGAGTCCAATGACATATAAAATCCCTAACATTTTTGGTGTCATTGCGAGGAGTTGCAAATGGTTAGAGTAATACTTTTTAGAGTTTATGTGTGGTAAGGGTTTTGTAGGACAATCTGAGGGTGTGGAGTTGTTGGTAAGACGTGAGTGAAGAGCCACACCTCCGGTATGGTGGGGTTGCCCCAAAGTCTAGTTGACTTTAGTGGATTTATGTAGTTTTTTCTTTTTATTATGCGCAAAAGTAAAGGTAGGCCTAAGGATAGTAAGGGTAGATTTATTTCAAGCACAAAATAATTTTCGGGATTATTTCATCCCATAAAAACACCCCCAACTAATCCAGTTAATCGTTACATAAGTATCATAGAGGAGGGAGAAACCTCCACCAGCAAGGTGGCATCAGAAAAAGGAATACCACATCAAAAGGAGGCAGAAAAACCTCAAAGTATACCACAACAAGGAAAAATTGTCTTGGGAGCTGTCATAGGTACAAAATTGGTGGTAATTTCACAAGTGGAATCTACAGCAAGAGGACCTCGAAGGGATTTGGAACCTGGTTACTTTGGGATTAATTCAGTCGAATCATCTTCCAGCTAGACCACTATACTAGAGCTTACTTCTGAGCCTATAGTAAATATGACCAATAAAGCAAAGGAAAATAGAAACAATGGGAAAATCACATTTGAGGTAATTACATAATCCACATTGGAGGAAATAATTATTGAAGAGATGGACCAAGAGGAGGAACCGAGGAACAAGAAGATGATGCGGAGAATACCTTCAGAATTTCTATTCTGGACATCACTAGAAACATCAATATGAAGAATATACCCTCAGCATCTTTTCCACTTTTTCATGATACATCCTCTGAAGATCCTGACTCATTGTTTGAATTTGATATTCTTTGCAGAAGATATCATTATTATGATGATGCACACAAACTTAAATTATTCCCTGCCACCTTAAAAGGCTTGGCCCTGAGATGGTTCATGAGCTTAGGAGAGCACACCATTTACTCATGGGATGACATGAAGTATATCTTCCTTAAGAAATATCAATACTATTGTAAAAGCATATATGTTAACGATATCTTTAGGATGCAACAGATGGAGGACGAAAGTTTAGAGGAATATCTAGAGAGGTTCCTTTATAACTGTCACAAATCACGAATGGGTAACTTGGATGAGAGAACTTTTAGGACTATCTTTTTGAAGGGGTTAAGGGAGGAATGCATTGAAACACTAAATACCTTAAGTTCTAGCAATATCTATAAAAAATTCTTTATGAAAATCGTTGAATTATGTAGAATATATTCTATAAGTCAGCTAAGCTATGCAAAAGGATCCAAGACAATTCAAGGGATTATGTGTCTAGAAACCAAAAACTAGTACGAGGTGGTGTCACTAGAGTAGAGCTAGGGAACCTTCTGGAAAAATTTAAAACATATATTTTAAACACCATTAGCATCCAGCTAGATACTTTAAAAATTAAAAACAAGTAAGAAGAAGAAAAAGTTGCCTTGGAAATTTTCTATCATAAATATAGACAAAAGCATGTTGAAAGAGAATGTCCCATCAATGTGGTAGAAGTGTGTGGGATTTCTACATAGGAGCATTCCACTAATCAATGCACATACCTATCAAGAATATAAGCTATTTACAAATGGTAGGGGGGGAGACTAGTGAATTTCCTCAAACAATTAGAAAATTATCATGGAGAGGGTCGAACCATAATTTTTATCAAGATCCTAATATGCAAGGTTTTCCCCAAAATCAGACATGGAATTCTCCACCACCCTATCCTTCATGGCCTACTCAACCACCTTAAAACTCGCCTTGGAATGAGGGGTGGATAGGAAGTCTTTATGGGATTACATTTTAGCCTCAAAGCCAAGCATATCCCTAGTACCAATTCCCACCTTGCATGCCTTACGCACCCAATATCCCTCAATTTCAAAAAGGATATAATTCATCCTGTTATTAGCAACCTTCAATGCCATTACCACCTCCAACACATCAACCCTTGCCTTTACCTCAAAGTTCTAATTCATCTTCACAAGAAGTGCAACAATCACTCTACCCTCCTCGCCCAACTCAACTACTTGCACAACCAATTGCCAATCCTAATAATAGACCTCCTCAACCTGTAAAAAATATTGAGCCGCAAACATTTCCCACATATGTTTTTACTTCTTTTCCTCTTAACGAAATTCAATTAAGATAAGGAAAAACAATTAATAAAAACAAATCAACTATAACTATTCAAGAGGAGGATCCCCATTAAGAACCTGAAAATAAAAATTATAAACAAACAAAATATGAGAAAAACAATGAACTAAAAGAATCACAAGAAGAACCTACGGAGCCTCCTTATCTGGAGAGATTTCTCATAAAGAAAAATGAAGCTCCCATAGAATATGACTTGGAATCTAAATTGAGGAATCTTTGCATAAAAATTCCTCTATTTAAAGCCATTAGAGACATTCTAATTTATACAAATATCATTAAGGATCTTTGCATCAAAAATCCAAGAAGGAAGAGAAGGAAAAATCAGAATATTCAAGTAATTATCCACATGTCAAAAATGATCTTTGGATTACCACCAAAGTATAATGATCCACATAACCTTATGGTAACCATAAAAATAAATGGAACTATTTTGCCCAATACTCTAGTAGACTTGGGGGCAACGATAAATTCCATGACTATTGACACCATGACATTACAATTAAAATAAGTAAGGCACACACCCATAGTGTTGGAGTTGGCAAATAAGTCCATTGTTAAACTTGTGGGGGTCCTAGAAGACATAGTGGTAACAATATCTTCCTAGGAATACCCAATTGATTTCATTGTAATTTTCCCAAAAACTTCTAAACCTGGACAGTTAGTAACTTTAGGATGACCTTGGATGGTTGTTATTGATGTTGTTATTAGGTGCAGAAATGGGGAAATGACTATTTCTAATGGATCAAAAAATCATACATTGACCATTTTTCCATCTACCGAATCGGCTGCTGAAATACCTCTTTGGCTAGAGAATTACTATTGGGAGGAAGAATGTATGCTCCCCTTATTAAATCTAGAACAATCAAGAGTATTTCAAGAACAATCTGAAGACCATTTTTTGCAACATTCTTGGATGATCTTAATTGCATCAATTATCATGTTTCTTTTAATGGCTATCATCACATTTTCAGCAATGAATTTTAAGAAACCTGTCACCATGTTGTGTTTTCATAATTTACTATGGAAACCATGGAATAAAAAAGTGAAGAAAGTGTTCAATCTATTGAAATCGGTGTTGGAAAGACATTGTACATTGGTACATAATTAAGTACAGAAAATAAACAATAGGTAATAAATATGGTTCGAAAATAGTCCAGAGCATTTCCTTGGGATTATTTGGACACATCACAATTACACGAATGAATCCAACTCTAAAAGAAATTGTTAAAGATGAATAGCAAAAATTGTTAAGTGCAAATTTTATATATCATGTGTCTGACAGTAAATGGATATCTCCCTTGGTCGTAGTTCCCAAGAAAATGGGAAATGGAAAATTTGTGTTGACTATAGAGAACTGAATAAAGCTACGTTGCGGGACTATTTTCCTTTACCTTTTATTGATCAGGTGCTTGACACATTATTGGGGAAAAATTACTTCTCTTTTTTTTACAGATACAATGTCTGTAATCAGATTCAAATAGCCTTGGAAGACCAAGAGAAGAGTACTTCTACTTGTCCATGGGGCACCTATTCTTACCGAGTTCTTCCTTTCGGTTTGTGCAATGCTCCAACTACCTTTCAAAGAGATGTTTTAGCTATTTTTTCTGATTTGACACATGACTCTGTGGAAGTCTATATGGACAACTTAATAGTGTATGGTGATGACTTTCAGCAAGCTTTGAAGAACTTGGAAAAATTATTGATTCGTTGTCAAGAAGCTCATTTGGCCCTTATTAATATTAAATGTAAAATGATGCAAACTAAGGGAATTGTTTTGGGACATCATTTATCACAAGAAGGGATAAAAGTTTCCCCTGCAAAACTTGAGGTAATATCACATATTCCAATTCCAATGTCGAAAAAAGAGGTAGGATTTTTTTTGGGACATGCAGGGTACTAAGGGAAATTTATTGAAAATTTTACTAAAATTGTAGAACCCATGTTTAAATTGCTTACTAAAGATGTTGATATTTTGTGTGATACTGACTGTCAGAATTCTTTTCAGGAACTAAAAAACAAATTTTCTATTGCTCCAGTATTGAGAGGACCTAATTGGTCTCTCCCTTTTCACATTTGTACTGATGCATCGGACACCACCCTCAGAGTTGTGTTGGGACAAAGGGAGAATCACTTTCCTTATGCTATTTACTTTGTTAGCAAAAATCTCACACCTGCAGAGCTAAATTACACAGTTCCTGAAAAGGAATTATTAGCAGCAGTCCATGCTATCAACAAATTTAGGCACTATATTAATAGTTACGAACATTTTGTCCACACTGATCACTCTGCAATTAGGTTCCTTATTAATAAGCCCATTACTAACTAAAGAATTACGAGATGGTTATTTTTGTTAAAGGAATTTAATATCACTGTGATTACTAAGTTTGGACGATATACTTTTGCTATAGATTTCTTTTCCCAAATGAACACTGCTCAACATAGAACTTCAGTACCAGTTTCAGATGATTTTTCGGATGAGAATTTATTTGTTGTCTCAATACATACTCCTTGGTTTGCTGATGTGGCTAACTATCCGGTCTTACGCAAATTGCCACAGAATCTTTCCACTGGGTTGAAACATAATATTGTGCAGCGAAGTGCTAATTACTATTGGATAGAGGGGGACTTGTACCACACAAGACCTAATTTAATCATGAGAAGATGTGTGCGGGATGATGAGATGTATGATGTCTTGAGAGCTTTCCACAGTGAACCTTGTGGTGGCCATTTTGCAGACAAAATAACAACCTACAAGGCCCTACATGCAGTTATTACTGGCCCACTCTTTTTAAATATATCAAAAGGTTTGTTTCAAGTTATGATGCCTACCAAATAATGGGGAAGCCAATCCCAACTAATGAAATGCCTCTCCAAACTCAGATATCAATAGAGCCATTTGAAAAATGGGCATTGGATTTTGGGGGTCACATTTCTCCCATTTCCAAAAAGAAGAGATACATATTGGTTTGTACTGATTACGTGACTAAGTGGGTGGAAGCTAAGGCTTTATATTATTCCATTGAGAAGTATGTTATAGATTTCCTTTTTGAGGAAACCTTCACTCGGTTTGGGGTACCTAGAGAGATTGTCACTGATCAAGGGACATAATTTACATCCAAACTAGTGAAGGATATTACTGAACAGTTTCAGGTCAAGCACCAGAAATCTACTCCATACCACCCTCAAGAAAACAGACAGGTCAAATCCACCAACAGAGTCTTGGAGTCCATCCTCACCAAGATGATTCAACTTCACCATGGCTACTGGGCTGAAAAATTACCCGAAGAATTATGGGCCTACCGGATAACTTGGAGGAATGTGATGGGACATACTCCTTATGAGTTGGTATATGGGAAGCAGGTGCTACTCCCCATAGAGTTTTAGGTAAAAACATTTTGGACAACTACTCAATTAGGAATGGAACTAAATGAGGCCCAAAAGCAAGGATACCTCAGTTGAACAAGCTTGACGAGATCATACATTATGAATTCCAATGGACCATGTTAGTACATGATATGAGAGCTTGATGGGATGATAAGTACATTAATAAAAATGTATTTCAACCAAGAGATTTGGCATTGTTATACGATAGTAAAATTAAAAATTTTAAAGGGAAATTTTCAACCAGATGGTTGGGACCCTATGAAGTGGATGAATTTTTTGATAATGGATTAGTCAGGATAAAAACCATCAATATTGATCAAACCTTATTCATGTTAAATGGTCACAGATTGAAAATATACCACTGACCACTCTCTCACCAAGAATTTTTGCAGAATGTAATGCGGGATCCAGGAATGGAATTGATTCAAAAGGGGGACCCAACTCTTGTTGGTTCTTTAAAATTATTTTCTTATATATATAGTAGAAATAGCAATGGGTTGAATTTTTGTTTTACTCCATAGCTCATGTAGAATAAATAAGAAATTAATCAAGGGTAAGTTTATGCCTTTATCATGACTTGATGGATTATTTACGTAAAAGGACGATTTGGAGTTTACTATGAATGTTTCAGGCTCCCTAAAATTGAATGTTCCGAGCAAGGACTGGCCTAGGCTTGTAAACTTAATGGGACAATAGTAGTTGGGAATATGTTGAGTACATAATTATTATTTTTTGGGCTCAAAAAAATAAGTATGGAAAAGAAACACCTTTGGAGTATAATTTGGGCTTTTCAGAATCTCTAAAAATGAATACCTCAAGCAATGGATAACTCAGTCTCGATAAATTTATGAGGTAGAAGTATCTAGGAATCTGTTGAGTACATAATTCTTCTTTTTTGGGCTCAGTAGAATAAGTACAGAAAAGAAACCCCCATTGGAGTCTTCTTCTGTGCGTTTCAAACTCTCTATAAGTGAAAGTACCCAGGTAACGATCATTTTAGGCCTAGTCAATATCCATGTAATGATAGAACCAAGCTATTCTATAGAAATCAGAAGTTTAATTTCAGTCAAAGTTCTACAACTGGTCTACCTGAAATTTCAAAGAAAGGTTATGTTCATTTTTCAATCTAGTCACAATGATCAATAAAAAGTTCAGAGATTTCATACTTAATTCAAGACTATGCTAAAACAGAATTAGGTATTGAATTATTTCGTACTAATTTATATATCAAGTTCGAAAAAGGTATACAAGGATCAACTTCAACCTACCAGCACCAAAATTAATGAATATGGTAATTGCAAATCCTCTGAATTATTTATAATTATATGAACCAAATCATCATCTCAGATTCAACAATGAAGATCATACTCAACCAAAGATCAAGTTGTCATGGTCATCATTTTTCTCGAGTTCCTGAACATTAATTAGTAGTCAAATCAAGTTATGGGGTAAATTTTCATTTTCTTAGACTATATTAAAGGATATGAATGGTTGGCTAGTAATAATCTATCTCCATTTATCATAATGATTTACATATATTCCCATATTTGTGCTATCTTATCCCGACTACCCTTTCACTTAATTTTTACTTGTGTGGTACAAATGTCAAGTATCGATTCATTACTGCAACAACCAATCGACACCGTAGTTCGAATTTCACAATTTTAGTTCAAAATAAATTTAAATTTGCATGAGCCTGACAGGACAATCGTCTGTCTCATTGATAAGTTTCGTTGGAAGCCAACCTATGAGCCCTCGAATTATTTGTTAGCCTCCATTATTGCTTTAACTTCGACATGGGGATAGGCTGTCATGAACCCACATTTTCTAAATTCGCCAAGAGCCCCGAAATGATAAGTGTCAAGTGTTGTTTGAAGAAAGATGTTTTATGGGGTTTCTTCAGAAGTTCTAGGGTTACAACAATAAAGTGTTTATGGCCTTTTCACAGAGTTTTGATGGGGAAGTTGCAAGGGCTGGGAGTATGAAATTCAAAGTAACTGAAAAATCTATAAGCAAGGCAATTGGGTTGTCATTAACCGGTGAGAAGTTTTTCAAAGGAGGGTCTCTTAAGCTAGATGACTACACCAAATTGCTGAAGCCATCATACAAAACCATTAACTGGTAAAAAGGGGTCCTACAAAGATTCATGGAGGAAGAATGGAACCCATTTATTACTACATTAAAGAGATTTGTTATTTGTGAAGGAATTTTCATGTGTTTCTTTATCATATTCAGTTGATTTTGCATTTTTCAGATGATCGAGAAGTAAATTTTCCATTTTTTCCTACATAAGAGTCTGCATAAGATTGCAAAGTGGGATCAATCTATTGTCAAAAACTGTAAGACCAATGTGTTGGCATGTTCGGGCCTGACCCAGGTTCAAAGGTGATTTAGCCAAACAAATCCAGGTACTACTAGCCCTTTCAGCAACATTCTGCAGAGCGTGGACTGAGGTCTCACCTGAAGTAGTATGGGAGGGTTCTAGAACCAGGTTTCCGCACCGTGGAGATGTTAGATGAGTTCAAGTGGTTTGTAGTTCAACCTTGCGCACACATCGCTATGCGCACTTACCTGTACCTCGCAGCCTGAGATGTTGCCTTCACGCAGCCCTACTCGGGGGCTGAACGCTATTATTACTCAATTCCTTACTAGTATTCCACCGTTAGTTGATTAACTTAGCTTATTTGCATGTGTAAAGTATACTTAGCAATATAAATCATTCATAGAAGTGCGCGTAGTAAATAAACGGTATATTTTCAATTGATATCAAACATGTAATAACTCAAGAACAGAGACACAAAATTTGGATAAAACTTCTCTTTATTATTCTCTTCTTCGGTTACAGAATCGACTCCACCCTATGCACTTAGTAGTAGGGGTCCGCGCACTCAGTTGTAGAGCCTTCTCCTACTCTACGACCCAAGATACACTTCGACTCTTGCTCTATGCTTCTACTTCCCCATCTCATACTTTGCTCTAACTTCCTTTTACACTTCGAGCCTCACTCCTTTTATACAATCCCATGGTCTGCGAACCAAGGGTAGGCCGACATTACATTACAAACTAGGGTGTACAACCATATGACTCTAACATACTTCCGCACCCGCAATTCACAGGGCTTTACAACATCATTCAATCAAAACATGGGCTTTGAGCCCCAAAACATGCCTCGGGGTGATTCCATGCCCAACAGGCCCCCAACACAAACATCGTGACTCACCCTTGAGTCACTCTGTCGGCGCGGTGATCTTGGCATAAAGGTCCTCCAACTGTCCTTGAACTGTGCTGATGTCAGTAAGGAATTGAGTCGTTTCTTATTGGATCTGTTGCATCTTCTATTCTTATACATCCGTGTTTGGGGTGCTTCTCTACATTAACGTGTGCATCCCCTGTATGTGCACCAGCTTTCCTTCGATGTTTGTTGTGATAGTGAAAGCTTCATCGATCCACAGCTAAACACGCCCTTTGAGAACTGCCTCCTTATGTCGTGCCACATCCACCTGTTCTTTTAGTGCCTTGGCATGCTGCATCCTTACAAGATGCTGAGTGAGGAATTTTGTCTGCGTAGTTCCTCTAACATTGTCATATTGCTGCTGAAGTCCTCACGCATCTGTCTCCAGGTGTTGGATGTTGGGGTCCTCCTACATATTTGTGAGGACCTCAAGTGCTTGCTCCAACAAAGTGGTACAGTCATTCACTGCACCTCCAATTTCTTCCACTCCCACTACAATAGCGCTAGTGCACTATTTGCGGATCTCCCGATGAGTGAAAGGTTGTGCCTTTAGCCACAGCTTGGAAATCTAAAGATTCAGCTCCAGTTGAACCTTGGTTGTTTCTTCTCTAGCCTCGCAGACTCCAGTTGCCAACCTATGAATCCGTACCTCTACTAGTAGATCTGCTGGGATGGCCAACTCTGGGACACGTCGGCAAGCGTCATCTACCACCTACGCCAACTGTTGGTTCTGTGATACCAATTTGTCGCACTGCAGACTGAGTTGTTCCATGTTGATCTTTTGTTCATTGATAACTTGGATCACGCGGCTCTCCTTAGCGTGCAACTCTGTCGTTATCCCATCCTGTAGAAAATATAGTGTCTCTCGCAAAAGGGTAGCCAAATTAAGGCCAAGTCCTTTGATCATGTTAACTACAAATTTGTCAGTCTCATTTGCTGCTACTAGGGCTCCTTCCGGTAACACTATGGTTTTTTCCATCCCTATGCGCAGCCTCTACTCTGCTGTTAAGTATCTTGCTGCGAGGTGGGTCAAAAGGGTACCCACCTGAGCAGTCCATACCTGTAACTCCTATAGCTGCACCTTGAGGACCCCCAACACAGTCTAGTGCTCCTGCATAAAATCCTAAAAAGCCTCATTAGTAACATTGCGAACTGTCTCACCAATGTCATGGAGGTCACCTTCGGTTAAGGTGATTGGGTAAATGGCCAACTTCGATGCCTAAACCTTCTTCGGTGGTCCTGTTCTCTCTACCATGTGTGGGCACTTCAATTGTGTGGACGCGGTTCTGGGGTCCACGCTCCCTTCTGTTGTTTCTGCTTCCTTTGCCTCCTACCCCTATGAGGATGTTGCTTGGTCCTCATCCGTCTTCATTGTTTCTTCTTCTACAGCCTGTGCTGCTTCTGCTACTTCTGCATCCTTTTTTTTCTCTGTGTCTTTCTGTGTCGCTTCCCGCGCTGCCCTTTCCTTAGTTGCTGCTATTTCCTGCCACCTTTTCTTGGCTAATTGTGTGACACGCAGCTTGGCATCATCCTTCTTCTTCTGTGCTGTCGCCTTCTCAAGTTTTGCCAGGTTTGAGGCGCACCATTCCGGAGGCCATGTCTCCAAGACAGTGAATATGGCATCATTAGTGGCTATAAATGGGAGCTTCGTCCACTGCTTTGTTGTATCCTTGTGTGCCCTGATGTATACATTATGCATGTCGGCTTTGAATTCTATAAAACTCTGCAAACTGTTGTACATTGTAGGTGACACGCAAGGCCTCTGATTGATCCACATCCAGATTCTCATCTCCATGAGCACCCAGAAGATTTTGGTGTCACCTATCCTCTTCGCATCCTTTGTGGCCCGGAGAGAAGCATACTTCACGGCCTTTGGTAATTCTCTATCAATGTTGGGGAATTGACTATCCTCCAACAGTTCCCCTGCTACGAGCATTATGGATAACAAAAACCACGTGTAGTGGAAGGTTTTACCCTACTCCTAGGCTTTGCGACAGTTCTTCAAGAATTCCTCGCAGAGGAATTCAGACTAGTTGAACTGGACCCCCTCCGTGCACTTTTCGACTAGTGCGATCACAAGCATCCATACCTCATTGGCGCGACACTTCCTTATAACTTTTTTGACCAAGATTTGGGTTGCTATGTGAATCCCTTTGTCCTTGATGTTGGAGATGGCGTAGCCCCTCTTATTCTTCTCCAGCTTGTATTTTGTCTTCATGGCTTCTGCAAGGGCCAAATAACTTCCCTTTCCTTCAGCTATGGTTGCGGGGTCCTCCCTTTGTACGGGAGCCGAGAAATGTAGTGAATTAGGTCTATCATGATGGGGATAGGCTCCTCCAGCCAGAGATACCCATCATACACCAGGCAGAGTAGCTGCCTGATGAAGAAAATGGTGATGGGCATGTGATGGAAATGTGGTACCCATAGTAAGTGCAGCAACCCAGCCTTTTCCACACCAAACAACCACTTCCGTGGCTCTAACATTGTCACCACCCCCTCAGTGTTATACTTCATTAGGTTCCCAGTCTCTAGGTGGGGGGACTTCTCGCGGTCAACGAGGTCCTAATCTTCAAACTTCATGGTTGGCACACGTCCCAGGTGTGTGCATTCAAACACTATGTCGTCTGGGAGGAGTGGGGTCTGGAATGAACTCTTAGTTTCATCCAGGTCGTTCGGCACTTTGGTCTTCCCTTTCCATGGAGGGACATGTGTGGGCAGTTTTGTTGCAGAGCTTATGTGTTGAATATCCTCCTCCATATCTTCATCTTCTTTTATTGTGATGGTCAGGGCGTGCATATCTTCTTCTTACTCATCTGTGTCAATCATGATAGTTTCCCCTTTTTCTGCCATTGATAGCTAGCTACGTAGTGGGTTCCTCGAGGATATGCATATGGGGGCCATTGCTTGTTTATATTTCTTAGGCCTCGGTGTTCACGGTGATTTGGGGATTTATGTCACAACCCTGGTGCCTTATGGAACATCCTCCACCATTGGGATTTGTGCGGCCTCGCCGACAGTTACCTCTTCAATTCCCAAACCATCCTTAGTTGTTGTCATCGTGTCTAGGTTGTATTATGGCACTCGCGAACCCAGGGGCTCAATTATCACTCGAATATCAATGCTTAGTGCTCTACTCAAGCGCTTAATTCTCAAATGACCAAGCGTTGTTCACTAGCCAGCCCTTTGTGTCTTATAGCACCCTTTGAATTCAAATTCGATCGTTCTCCCCAATTTTGAACCATTAATGCATTCTTGGCAGCAGATTTTCCCAAATCTTTCCCATAAATCGCATCTTAAATGCTCGTCGCCCACTTCCTTTAGCCTCAAGTAGAGCATCCCATCGTGAATAGTGACTTCAACAATCACTTTCCGGCCAACCCACGCGGCAGCGCAACCCTCTGTGCGCGGTCGCGGACCCTGTGATGCTCTACTTCTGCGCACATCCGTAATAGTGTGCACTTTACTACTCACAATGCGCTACCCTGGTCACTACATTTGGCGATATACGATCTAAGCCAAGGCAACAGACTAACCAGTTCATCGTGATAGTTCTCCAACGTATCAGTATGATCGTATGCACCTTGCTTTACCATCCCGAGTTTTTCGATGAGAAATGCTTCCTTTATTTTGTTTTCCAACTTCTTGACCTCCACGTCCATCAAAGCGTTTTTCTCCATTAGCCGTACCCGGTCTTTTTCAAGTTCGCGAAGTCTAAGGTTTCCCTGTCAAATTTCTTCCTCAAGTCTTATGTGTTCTATTTCTTGCAGTTGTGTGATTCCTTCATTCTTGGCTTCACAGACTGTCGTATCTATGGGTGCTGCTATGCATGGAATAGGCTTCGCATGCTCCATATATATTACAACACTTGATTCATACTTCAACTTCGGAAGTGCTCGCGTGGTTAGGGTTTTTGCACATGGTCCCAATCAGTGCGTCTCACATGGTAGACCGTGTTCAGTACTCTTCACACCTTGTCAAAGGCTTCCCCATGTATAATCTTCGGCGTGCTTTGTCTCAGCATGCCTCATCATTCACACCCTTGTATTGCCTTCTCCTTCTTGTTGTTCTTGTTTCCTATCATTAGGATAGTGTGTGTTCATGTAGGTTGCATATCATACGCTTGTACCCATCTGGAGAGGTGGGCACATAGGCTATTTCGTCCATCATACCTGGCTTCCATCCGTAGTTGAGGCTTTCCAAACCATATAACCATCATTCTTCTGCAGTCACGCCAGTTCTCAAAGCTTCTTTGATGCATATCCCACCATCTTGCAGGTGTAGCACACAGTGCCCATTTCAAAGTGCCAAAATGTTGTTCTTCTGGCACCTCTCTTTTAAATTTTCTCAGGAATTCATCCACCACTATCGACCCATCATACATAGGAATATCCCTTACCTCTTTTTTCACGCAGCGCAATGATCTTACCATCATGTTG
>APFE031021748.1:27136-41038 GCA_000404065.3 Pinus taeda
CCTCATTGTAGCTGACTGAAGTATCTACCACGAACTCGGTGATAAACCCTCCTATAATTTGATCAAGCCAATGGTCCACAACATGTGTGATCTTATCTTCCAATGCTTCTAGTCTGCACACCAACTATGGATTCCACACAATCGGTTTGTCGAGCCTACACCTTTCCTGACTATCTGCTAGCTTCGTGATCCACTCATACAACTCAAAGGGGAAGGATGTAAAGAAAATTTCATGGATTTTTGTATCTAAGTAGTGCTCTAACCACTGTTCCTTTGACACTCGCAAATTCTTATTTTCTTGCGCCGCAAACTCGTGAATTTTTCTGTCCAACCACCCTTCAATTTCTTTCTTCATTAGATTCCAATCACACAACATTAGACATCCCTTATGCACATCCCAGTCCTGGAAACGGAACCATTTGTTGGTTTGTTGGGGCCTAACCCAGGTTCAGAGGTGATTAGCCAAACAAATCCTGGTACTACTGGCCCTTTCGGCAATAGTCCACAGAGCACGGACTCTGGCCTCACCTGAAGTAGAATGGGAGGGTGCTAGAACTAGGTTTCTGCACTCTAGAGATGTTTGAAGAGCTGAAGTGGTCCACGGTTCGACCCTGCATGCATGTCGCTACGCGCACTTACTTGTACCTCACATCCTTAGATGTTTCCTTCTCACAGCCCTACTAGGAGGCCGAACACTATTATTTCTCAATTCCTTACTATTATTCCACCGTTAGTTGATTAACTTAGCTCATTTGCATGTGTAAAGTATACTTAGCAATATAAATCATTCATACATGTGCGGGCAGTAAATAAACAGTATATTTGCAATTGATATCAAACATGTAATAACTCAAGAACAGAGACATAGAATTTGGATAAAAATTCTCTTTATTATTGTCTTCTTCGGTTACAAACTCGACTCCACCCTGTGCACTCAACAGCAGGGGTCCGCGTACTCAGCTGAAGACAACTAGGCCTCTACGCACTCAGCTGCAGAGCCTTCTCCTACTTTACGACCCAAGATACACTTCGACTCTTTCTCTATGCTTCTACTTCCCTATATCATACTTCGCTCTAACTAACTACCTTTTACACTTAGAGCCTCGCTCTATTTATACAATCCCATGGTCCGTGGACCATGGGTGGGCCGACATTACATTACAAAATAGGGTGGACAACCTATGACTCTAACATAGTTCCACACCCGCAATTCACGTGGCTTTACAACATCATTCGGTCAAAACATGGGCTTTGAGCCCCAAAACATGCCTCGGGGGGATTCCATGCCCAACACAATGTGTGCCATCACAGTCTTATTAAAATATTGGTTTCCCATGAGTTAAGTAGAGGAAAGAAATCATGGGAAGAGTTTCTGGTGGAAAGTTTTCCAGGGGAGGAAACCCAAGTTAAAGGCCAACAAAGACTCATTAATCCATGTTTGAAGAAACTAAGTCTTGAAGTTGAAGCTCCACCCGACTCTAGTTCTAAACAAGGTCAGAGCCCTGCAATAATGTTTGTTTCCACGAAGGAGGGGAGTTGTTTAGCGAAATCCCCAAAGAAGTCGGTGAACCCTAGTACATCCACAGAAAAAGTAACCCTAGTGTCGAAGGGTAAGAAATGTAAAAAAAACAAGGTATAGAGAGATTAACCTATTCACAAGGAAGTTATAGTTGAAGAAGCCCAGCCAAGCAAACATAAAAAGACTCAAGCAGAAATTGTGGAATCGGTTGCCGCATCGAAAAAACAACAATCTGGGAGGGCTAATGTTTCCTCTAAGAAAACTAAAAGGAAACTCTTCAAAGAAGAGCAAGGGGGGACATCAGTCCCTATTACACTAGTACACAAGGAGAAAGTGTCAAAAAATATGACCTTGTCACAAGGTTGATAATACACAAGAAGCATGTCCAAACAACAACCGTCCATTTCCCGTACGCAAGACCAAGAGCTTGTTACTATTTTATCTTCTCTAAAACAAGAGATGAAAATCCATTCTCGGACCAATGAGGAAGCAGAGGACCCTCCACCTGAGGGAGATGGTCCAATATATTATTTTGAAGACCTTATGAGTAGTTCACCACCACATAATCTATCTTATAAGAATCTAGGCAAGAAGAAGCAAGTGTCTAAGTCTAAGAAGATCCAAACACTGATAGGGTGAACTTATGAGGGAAGTATTTCTCAGCAACAGACAACACCGTTTTAAATGCCTCGGCTTGTGGTGAGGAGGATATGCAACTACTAGTGTATAAGTTGCAAAAAAAGAATACAAAGTTGAAGGATAAGGCTCATAAGTATAAGACCTTGTTTCGTTATGTGCAGGGGTTATTGAAAAATATCAAAACACAAATTTATCCCTAGTCTCCAACAATGATGCACTCATCCTAAGAAACAAGCACATTGTTAGTTGGAAACTAAAACAACAGAGGCATGTGAAGAAGTTTAGTGCCCAAGAGCAAGCCCAACGATTTTGAAAGCCATTAATGAAAGGAAACCATGGTTTGGAGGTCTTAGTAAGCATGGCGGGAATTTGAAGTATGGGATGACCTAATTTTTTATGACTGGCTATAGTTTGAGAGGGGCAACTGCATAAGGGCATGCATTCCCTTTGGCATGGTGGGATGTTGGGCTCTATTTTTGTACCCATTTTTCATAGTTTATTTCACTGTTTTTACTGTCATTTACCCTACTCTACCCTTTTTTACCCTAAAATCACTCCACACTAGCTAAAATCAGACTACTTTATGTTGGCATTATGACACAGGTTTGGCTCGATGACACAAGTGTTGTCCTTGATGGCAACTCACTCAAGTAGCAGATCACATGTTCTAGCTCTCAAAATAGTAGAAAATGAGAGACTCGCAGGCTCCTATTCACAAAGTTGCGGTCATCGGCAGGTTCTGCAAGTGCGTCATTCAAAAGGTGCAGACATGTTCGCAGGTGTTCCGAAAAAAAAGTGCGGACCTAAAGTACATGGACTTTCATGAAGAGAAAAACACGCGCACGTGGGAAATCTTATGGTTGGTCCATGGTATTTAGTCTGACATTTTTTTTGATCCTATGGTTTTGGTCCGTGGTTTTTGCATCTAAAATATTGAACCTAGGTTTTGGGTCCCTAGTATTGGATCTCTATGGTTTTGGACCATGGTTTGAGAAAGGCCTAGAATATAAAAAGGAAAGGAGATCATTTGGTTGTACACAGGTGTGTTGAATATCTTAAGAAGAGCAAGATCTGAAATTCTGGTGATGGGTTGGTGAGTTATAGCTGGACCTGAATCAAGGAGAAAGCTGAGCATTACAAGATGGATCTACTATTGGGTTGAGATCTCTTTGACGCATGATCAGATCTGTAAAACTGATAGTATGGGGTATAATTGAAGTCTGATAAATTATCTATACCCAGAGTTCCACAGGGTAGACACAGCGTAGGTGCGGAGGTCCGCAGGTTCGACACAGCGCAGGTGCGGAGGTCCGCAGGCTATACAGTGTAGGTGCGGAGGTCCACAGGCTATACAGTGCAGGTGCGGAGGTCCGCAGGTTCAAGAACAATGTAGGTGCAGAGACCTGTAGGCTCCACACAGTGGAGGTGCAGATATCCGCAAGTTTCTATTGGTGAAGATGTGGACTTTTCTTGAAATATGTTTTAGCTGCTTTTGTCTATTACTGCAGTGTTCAAGGTTCTGAATTGGTTTCTGGTTGCTGTGTGCTGAGAAATTATTGATTCAGTATTTGTACAAGGAAGTTGGTTGATTGCAGACCTATTTGATGTTTGATTGATATTCATGGAACCAGTTTGAAAATTTATGAAACGTGGTCCCTGGAAGAAAAGAGAAGGTTGTAGCCTTCTGCAGGTTGAAGCCTACGTGCTGGTATAAGACTGCCCCAGTACAAAATCATTGTAAATTTCTAATTGAAAGAAGATAGAGGCATATTGCAGCAGGTGGTTTTCACCCACATTGGGTTTCCACCTTATATCTTGTGTTCTTTGGTGTGACTGTCTGCTCTATTTTTCCTGTTCCTATTTATAGTTATATGGTTCTACACACAGATTAATGATCAACATCTGAAGAATAAATTAAATTATAAGTCTGAAAGGTATACGCAAGTTTCAAATAGTTTTATAAATTGAAAACGAATTTGATAATACTGATTCATCCCCCCTCTCAGTATTATTTTCAACAATTGGTATCGGAGCAGGTACTTCAATAAAAGCTTGATCGCTTGAAGGAAGATCTATCATCATGAGCTACTACAAAAAGGAAGCATCTATCAGGCCACCGATTTTTTATGGGAGCAACTTCGTCTATTGGAAGGTAAGAATCACTACTTATCTTCAATCTCTTGGTATAGAATTTTGGGATATTGTGGAAACAGGATACACATTTCCATCAGCAACTCCTACAAATGCAACTGGTAAGAAGCAGTATGAAACAAATGCAAAAGCTGTCAATACTCTATTAGGAAGTCTATCTCAATCAGAATTCGTCAAGGTTATGCAGCTCAAAAGTGCAAAAGAAATATGGGACAAGATCGTTCTAAGCTATGAAGGAGATGAACAGGTAAACCGAACAAAATTACAAACTCTTAGAATTTAATATGAAAGTCTCAGAATGCATAATGATGAAAGTGTGGCTAGCTATTTCCTACGTATAGATGAGATCGTAAATTGTATGAAAAACTTGGGTGAAGAAATAAAAGAAGCTATTGTTGTTGAAAAGGTTCTAAGATCTTTGTCTCCCAAGTTTGATTCAAAAGTTTCTACCATAGAAGAAAAGCAGAATCTACAGAACCTTACCATGTCATAGCTGCACAGATTTCTAATTGCTCACAAAATGAGAAAAGGAGGACCATCACACAAGAGAGAAGTTGCATTCAAGGCTTCAGGAAAAGGAGAATACTATGAGTCAGGACATATGTCAGAAGAAGAGGAAGAATAAAATTTCGTCAAGAACCTTGAACGGGGAACTGGTATATTCAGAGCTAAGTTGCCTTTCAAATGCTTTTCTTGTGGAAGAGTCAGTCATTATGCTGCAAAATGTCCTCATAAATATAAACTAGACAAAAGTAAGGAACCTGTTAGATGGAACAAAAAACAGAATAAGAAAAGCTATTACACGCATGAAGACAGTGATGGATTGTCAAACAGTGATGAAGATGAACAAGGTAATAATGATAGAATTTTGATGGCTTTTGAAGATGATGATTTCTTGGATGCTATAAATGAAGAAGGTATTTATGAAGAAATTTCTAGACTTAAAGTTTGTTTAGAAGAAAAGAATATGATTATAGATACTCTAACATTCCAACTTGCTGAAAAAGATAAACACAATGAAGGGTTAGAATGTGAAATTGTGGGACTTAGAAAAGAAATTGAGAAAACAAAAGCCCTTAATCTCAGATTTGCTAAAGGGTTTGAAGCTCTAGATGAGATTATCAAAGTGTGCGTTCTCCTCTAATCAAGACTGGTCTCGAATATTCCGAAGAAGCATCTCAAGCTCAGAAGCAAGCACAAAAGCCATCCACCTCCAAAAGTTATCTTGATGCAGCAAGGAGAAGTGAGCAAGTTGACAATCGACAGCAAAAATATAATGCAGATCACCAGGGAAATCAGGGACAATTTGCTTCAAGAATGATCAAAGATTATCAAGTAAATCAAAAGCAATCCACATCAAGGATGAACAGAATCCCCAACCAACCACAGGTAAATTCTCAATTTGGGTCAAGAATGGATAGAAACTACAATCATATGGTTAGTAGATTTGATTATTGCTGGAATTTCTTCAATGGCCAATGTTTCTCTTGTCATAACTTTGGTCATAAAGCTGCTCAATGTGTTGCCTATAAGACCATCATGACTAGGGAAGCTCAAAAACAAAGGAGTATGACAAGAATCATGAAAAGAACCTACAATAACTTCTTTGCTCTTGAAAATGAAATAGAATGTTCTATCTGTAACAACTTTGGTCATGAAGACTTTGAATGCAGAATCAAGTTTCGGCAAACAACTCAGAAGGAGCAAGCTTCATTCAGTTCCAAAACATGGAAAAAGAAAGAAACGCAACTGGAAAGATGTGGGATAGCCTTATATGCGAAAGGACAAGAAAATCAATGGTACATCGACAGTGGATGCTCGAAACATATGAAAGGTAATAAAGAAAAACTTCAGTCATATAGTGCCTTAGAAAAGGAAAAGAAGGTTTCATTTGGAAATGACACCCCTGCATTCATAAAAGGTAAAGGCTCTATTCGTTTGAAAGAAAAGGTAAAGGCTGGAAATTTTATGTATTTTGATGGCTTAAAACATAATCTATTGAGTGTTAGCCAGATGTGTGATCAAGGAACTGAGGTAATATTTCGATCAAATGGATGTATTGTTCGTGAGCTTGATACAAGAAAAATAGTGATCAGAGGCATAAGAACTCCAAATAACTTATACGTACTCAAGGGAGAACAAAAACAATGTTATTTAAGCAAGAATGATGAACACTGGCTATGGCACAGAAGACTGGGGCATCTTAGCATCTCTTAGATTAGGAAAGCATGCAAATATCAGGCAGTTCATGATCTTCTTGACATCATAATTCCAGATAATACAATATGTAAATCATGCCAATTTGTTAAGCAAACTAGAACTAATTTCCCTGAGAAGGAAGGACTAGCTAGCAGGCCACTTGAACTTGTTCACGCTGATATATGTGGTCCAACTGGGAAGAGGTCACCTCGAGGAGAAGAGTATTTCATACTGTTCATTAACGAATTTTCAAGGATGTGTTGGATAGGACTCATGAAATATAACGATGAAGCTTTCGAAAAGTTCAAGTCATTCAAAGCTTTGGTTGAAAACGAATCAGATCGCAAAATCAAATGCCTCAAATATAATCGAGGAGGGGAATTTACCTCAGATGAATTTTTCGATTTTTGTGAAGAACATGGAATAAGAAGGGAATATTCTGCTACAAGGAATCCTCAGCAAAATGGATTAGTGGAAAGGATGAAAAAAACGGTTCAACAAATGGCTCATGATATGCCTGATGAGTCTGGAACTCTCGTAACCTTCTGGGGTGAAGCTGCATTTGCCGTTGTTACTATTCTTAACAAGACAAACATCCGAGTAAATAACACTCAGACTCCTCATAAACTTTGGTACGGTAAGACTCCCATGGTGAAATACTTCAAAGCTTTTGGAAGCAAATGCTACAGTAAAAGGACTGATGAAAATCTTGGCAAGTTTGAACTTAGAGCAAATGAAGGAATTTTACTTGGCTACTCTCCCCACAGCAAAGCTTACAAATGTTACAATAAAAGACTTGGTAAAATTGTTGAAAGCATTGGTGTAGTGGTTGACGAAGAAGGAAACACTCCTAGGCAGGTAAAATTTGAAGATGGCGAAGATGGTGAAGACTATCCGTCAACATAAAATCAGATTCATGATGAAGAAGAAACCCATGAGGCACCAGAAAAACAGATAAGGATAGAAGAAAAGACTCCATCCAAATATGTTCAGAAGAATCATCCAGAATCTCAAATTTTGTGGCAGAAAGAGGCAGGTGTACAAACAAGAAGAACCATTTCAGAACCTTCAAGCTATCTAGCATTACTCTCCTCCACTGAACCACAAAATGTAAGAGAGGCTTGCAAAGATGAATGTTGGGTCAAGGCCATGGAGGAAGAACTCGAGCAGATTGAAAAAAATAACACTTGGGAGTTGGTTCCTAGACCAAAAGATAAGAATGTCATAGGGACAAATGGATTTTCAAAAATAAGCTGAATGAAAATGGGAATGTGGTTAGAAACAAGGCAAGACTTCTTTGTAAAGGATATGCGCAACAAGAAGGCATAGACTTTGAAGAAACTTTTGCTCCAGTTCAAAGTATTTTAGATGGACGTGAAATCTGCCTTTCTGAATGGAGACTTAAATGAAGAAGTATATATTGAACAACCAGATGGGTTTATTCTTGGAAATGATCCAAAACTTCTATGCAGACTCAAAAAGGCTCTCTATGGCCTTAAACAAGCTCCAAAGGCGTGGTATTATCGATTGGATAAGTACCTTCATCAACAAGGTTTTATAAAAGGATCGACTAATAGCAATCTATATATAAAAGTTAACAATGATAAATTGTTGATACTTGTTGTGTATGTTGATGATATCATCTTTGGTAGCAATGAAGAAGACATGAGTCAAAATTTTGCCTTGGTGATGCAGAAAGAGTTTGAAATGTCCATGCTTAGTGAGCTCACATATTTTCTTGGTTTACAAGTCCAGCAAAACAAAGACGACATTTTTCTATCACAAACCAAATATCTCAAGCAGATCTTGAGGTAATATGGGATGGAGGATTCGAAACCAGTATGTACCCCTATGGTGACAGGATGCAGCCTCAGCGCAAATGATGAATCGGAAGTAGTACATCAACCAACTTATAGATCCATGATTGGTAGTCTGCTCTATCTAACAAGTACCTGAGAAAACATTATGCATGCAGTGGGAATAGTTGGAAGGTTTCAGGAAAATCCAAAGGAAACTCATCTTCAAGCAGTTAAGAGAATTTTAAAGTATCTTTAAGGAACTCAAAACTATGGCTTATGGTATCCTAGAGGTACAGATCTCACACTTCATGCATACACAGATGCGGATTGGGCAGGAAGCGTGGATGACAGGAAAAGCACTGGTGGTGGTGCATTCTTCATGGGTCCTAGATTAGTATCTTGGTTCAGCAAGAAACAAAGCTCTATTGTGTTATCTACAGCTAAAGCATAATATGTAGTTGCGGCATCTTGTTGCACACAACTCCTTTGGATGATGCAAACATTGCAAGATCTTCAAATCACTTGTACTCCACCTATCTCCATTTTTTGTGATAATACAAGTGCAATCAGTATCTCAAAGAATCCTGTCATGCATTCAAAGACTAAGCACATACCGATCAAGTATCATTTTCTCCAAGAACAAGTGCTTGAACAAAAGGTCAAATTGGAGTATGTTCCCTCTAAGGAACAAATTGTTGATATTCTCACCAAACCACTGCCAAGGGAGACCTTTGAATACCTCAGACAAAAGCTGGGGGTAGTTGATGCATCATCTTGTTGTTGAATCTTGTCTATTTCAGAGATTGTTGTACGCGAGTTTCATATGGGGTATACGTGTACATACACTAGTTTATGTGGGTACAGTCGACTTGAAGAAAAGCAAGGATGAGAAGAGTCTGAAATGGGTCTGTCAAAAACCATCTGGCACAGGTTCAGGGGGAGCATATATTCTTCTAATAATGCATTGTTGGCATTATCGTAGAAGATCTTGGTTCAATTCTTCAGTTGTTTTGATGTCAGGGGGAGCAAGTGCAGAAGTAGAACATGGATACTGATCTATGATTATCAATTGCTGCTGATATTATGTCTTATATTTCTTTTGTCAAGGTCATGTAACGGCCTAGCTTGGTTGCCCCACTATGCCTGGGATGGATAATGTAATGAGCTTATTATATCATGTATCCCCTCTTGGTTGGGAGTCGGATGTATGAAGTCTTTGGTGATAGGAAGGTTAGTTATGATGTATAAAGTCATATTTCTTTTATAGAACATCTTCTTGCAGATCTTGTCTATATGTCAGGGGGAGCTTGGACAACACAGCAGAGTAGAGATGTTAGCATATACTCAGGGGGAGCATAACCCTTTTCCCTTGATGTCAAAGGGGGAGGAAAGACCTTGAGTGACCTTGGGTTGCCATCAAGTTCAAAGGGGGAGATTGTTGGCATTATGACACAGGTTTGGCTCGATGACATAAGTGTTGTTCTTGATGGCAACTCACTCAAGTAGCAGATCACATGTTCTGGCTCTCAAAATAGTAGAAAATGAGAGACTCGCAGGCTCCTGTTCACGAAGTTGCAGTCATCGGCAAGTTCCGTAAGTGTGTTGTTCAAAAGTTGTGGACATGTTCGCAAGTGTTCCGAAAAAAAAGTGCGGACCTAAAGTACACGGAATTTCATGAAGAGAAAAATGCACGCACATGGGAAATCTTATGGTTGGTCCATGGTATTTAGTCCGACATTTTTTTTTATCCTATGGATTTGGTCCATGGTTTTTGCATCTAAAATATTGAACCCAGGTTTTGGGTCCCTAGTATTGGATCTCTATGGTTTTGGACCATGGTTTGAGAAAGGCCTAGGCTATAAAAAGGAAAGGAGATCATTTGGATGTACACAGGTGTGTTGAATATCTTAAGAAGAGCAAGATCTGAAATTCTGATAATCAGTTGGTGAGTTATAGCTGGACCTGAATCAAGGAGAAAGCTGAGCATTACAAGACGGATCTACTATTGGGTCGAGATCTCTTTGGCGCATGATCAAATCTGTAAAACTGATAGTCTGGGGTATAATTGAAGTCTGATAAATTATCTATACCCAGAGGTCCGCAGGCTAGACATAGCACAGGTGCAGAGGTCCACAAGTTTGACATAGCTCAAGTGTGGAGGTCCACAAGCTAGATACGGTGCAGGTGCGGAGGTCTGTAGGTTCAAGAACAGCGGAGTTGCGGAGACCCGCAAGCTCGACACAGCGGAGGTGCAGATATCCGCAGGTTCCTATTGGTGAAGTTGCAGACTTTTCTTGAAATATGTTTTAGCTACTTTTGTCTATTACTACAATGTTCAAGGTTCTGAATTGGTGTCTGGTTGTTGTGTGCTGAGAAATTATTGATTCAGTATTTGTACAAGGAAGTTTGTTGATTGCAAACCTATTTGATGTTTGATTGATATTCATGGATCCAGTTTGAAAATTTATGAAACGTGGTCCCTAGAAGAAAAGAGAAGGTTGTAGCCTTCTGCAGGTTGAAGCCTACGTGCTGGTATAAGACTACACCAGTATAGAATCATTGTAAATTTCGAATTGAAAGAAGATAGAGACATATTGCAGTAGGTGGTTTCCACCCACATTGGGTTTCCACCTTATATCTTGTGTTCTTTGGTGTGACTGTCTGCTCTATTTTTCATGTTCCTGTTTATAGCTATATGGTTCTGACACACAAATTAATGATCAACATTTGAAGGATAAATTAAATTATAAGTCTAAAAGGTATACGCAAGTTTCAAATGGTTGTATAAATTGAAAACGAATTTGATAATACTGATTCACGCTCCCTTCTCAGTATTATTTTCAACACTTTATAGTGGAGGTAAGATTTGTTGCTAAGTACTATTTTTCATATTTCTTTAATTAGTTTGAGTAGATAATAAATGAACCCATAAATTTTGAGTTACTTTGACTAATCTTTAAAATGACTCACAGACATTTGAATTGTGTGGACAAGTCAGCAAACACTCCAACACATCACTCAACAATGCAACAAGCAGTCAATTTTGAACCCACTATCCTGTACTCAATTCTTATACCTCATTCAATATTCTACTCGATAGCGGGCACCCAATCAACCTTTGGCATCCTAGAATAGGCCTCCTTGTTCTTAACACGGAATCAATTTTATCGATGGTGTTGTAATCAGGTTAAGTTCATTTTCAATCTCTACGAAGCTATCTGGGATATTTCATACAACTTAACTTAGTTCTAATTTAATATTTTTAATTTTCTCATCCAACCAATTGTAACCATTTTCATCGACTGAAATCTTTAAAAATCTTGATCTTCTGTATGTAAAATTTACTCATGCATAGATTTGTATAAAGAGATATACACTCAGGATGAACTATATTGTGGCACAACTTCTTGATTATGTTGGGTTAGGATTGAAATCCTAAACCAATGTTTCATTGAAACTTTAAGATAATTATTGTTCTCGACTTCTATTTTCACGTAATTTTTATGTCCACCACAACCTCGAATTGAGTCCTATAACCATTGTAATATGTAGGAGTGTGTTTTGCTTCAATAACTAGATCTGTGTTCCATTTCCAAATTGTTTTGTTAGATAGTTCTCATAATTTTAGTACTCCATTCTGTACTTAAGCTATTACTCTGTTTTCATAAATTTGGAAAATAGCAATGAGTATATTGTTACCGATTCTTTGCAAGATGAGGACATTGTTATACATATCTCCTGTAACTGATCAATTTCACAATTATAATTTTTACAGTAACGAATGGTTAGAAAATGGAACTTTTCAATTTAAATCAAATTCTCAAGAAAATAAATTATCATGTTTCGAATTTGATCTCTTGTTTTAAACTGATATATGTTTATGGCTATATATGTATACTAGTGACCCAAGACTCTTATGACATTGCGCACTATTTGGAATGTCTAGGAATAGTAGAGACAAAGTGTTATTTATATAGGTTGTGTGTTAACATCTTAGGAATTGTATGGAATTTACAACATAGTCATTATGATTTCCTATGTGGGATTTATTTGAGTTATAGTGTAATCATTGCTTGAATAGATCACTGATTATTTGTTCCTTTTTCATAGAAATTTATGTACTTATATTAAAGTTTCTTGAATTCATTCAAATTAGTTCTGAATTAGAAGGTTAAGATTTGTCTTTTGAAGTTAAGTGTGTTGAATTAAGAATTAGGGATCAGTTTGAGTTATCATTGAGTTGTCTTCGATTTATAGAACCATGGGATTAGCTTATGCAATGATTTCGAATCAATTTATTGTCAGATTGGTTTGAGATAATTAGTGGCGATCGTTGTCAGTTTCATTTCTAAATATAGTTATTCAGTTAAATAATTTATAGTTAATAGAATAGTGATTTTGGTCTTGAATGAGATAGATTAGATTACAACAAAATAGATTTCTTCACTTCAGCTTTTCATATTATAATTATTAGATATATAGATTTAACATTTCATGCTTAATTCCATACTAAGTTGTTTATAACCTGAATCGTAATGCAGTGCAACTCGAATTTTGCGAACTTCGGTTGACAATTTAATTTAGGGAATCCAACGACATATAAAATCCCTAACATAAAATCCTCTTGCTAACCTTGTTGAGCTTCATTTTGCTATGATAGGGTGATAGCACCTGCAAATAAAGTTTACTCATGACAAGACAACATCAGCCCAAAAATCACATATTCAATCTTTGTTTATTCATGTAACATACTTATTGTGATGGGGCAATGTGCAAAGGATTTGAGAGGAAGAGGATAATAATTGCGCAGTTGAGCACTATAGAGATTGAGGGATGACCACACTATCCTTTGGAACTATGAAATGTGCAATTAGGGAAGGATTATCAAGGTCTCATGCAGTGGGAAAGTCAAGAAACAAGGGTGATGAGCTTGTTGACTAAGGATGCACAATGCATAGTACTCAAGGAAGAGGAGGCAAGGATTACATTGTTAAGCTTCACGGGGACTGAGGAATGACTCCACTATCCACTAGGACTAATGCAATGCATAGTTGAGGCAAGACAAGACAACGAAACTGAACAGTGAGGTGTTCCAATCAGAAGGATTAGAAAGACTAGGCATTGTAACTGTTAACGCTTGAAATTTCACCTTAGGCAGAAAAAGGCAAACCTCAAGGCAACATCAAACCTTTTAGCCTCATAGCTAGCCCTACGGGGCAGGAAAAGGCTCTCTCCGGTCTATCTCGTAAAATCTTAAATGGATGAGATGACCAATAAGGTAACACTGATATTAGGCTAGTAAACTGATTAGAAGGATTGATTTTAAAATTTTTGGGCTTTTGGTGGCAAATTGAGGAGAGTGCAATTTTGGCTTCGGGGATGGGACACAGTTTCGACAGGGGAGTCTTTGGGGCGAGGTAGGAGACAGTATTGATGCCTTAAGCTGAGGTGAATGGATGAGAAAGACAGGTGAGGAGCTAAGGAGGGCAAACAATAACTTTGAATCCTCCCTAAACGGTAGAAAACATTGAAATTAAACAAACTTAAAAGTAGAGCATGACAGTCATGAATTCTTACTTTAACACTTCGTTTGTT